>VKHL01000100.1:3629-105198 GCA_015146655.1 Ochromonas danica
CGATGCGCTCCGCAGAGTTTAGCAAAACGCTGAGCAGGAATACAAAACCTGTCGAATACAAAAGACTGATCATTCAACTACGCCTCGATTCTCTCCAAGATGCTTCCCTATAGTGGCTTGTGGTTACTGGATGCGATCAAGGACGACCAGTACTTCTGCTTCCTCGTGCCTCTCCTGGTGCTGCCCACGGGACTCATCATCTACCTCAACTGGCTGGCCATGAGCCACTTCCAGCAGAACTAGATGTGGACCTTGCCTCCTCGAATGAATCCTTCCATATTCAAGATGGTTGATCTCTCTCCCTGCCTAGTCTAGTCTAGTCCTTGGCCAAGAAGATCAAGGGAGAAGTCTGGAGAGCACAGGAAGATATGCTGTATGACATTCGTCATGCCACAGGTTGGGACAAAATATAGTCTCATCGTAATAAACAATACAATATCTCATCTTCTCCGTCCCATACCATGAAGAGCTTTCTTTGATGAGGTGATGAAAGAAACAGACATGATTGTTCAGATTTATACTGCTAGGTTTTCAACAAACTGCAAACACTAGGCCATGGGGCTCGATTATATTGTATCTGGGTCATAATAGCTGCATGATATGAATAAAACAAGTTAATCGAGTCAGTCATGCTAACTCAACTCTGCTTATTTTATATAAACATGACTCAATCTGACACATTTGGGGTAAATGAACATGGGTAAAATAACTTACGGAGCCCAACTTTATTGTTTGTTGCATTCTAATGTTCGAATAATGAAGGAATTTATGTAGTGATGCGGCCATCAAAACTTCGTTGGACCAATGGCCCAATTCCAGGACATGGTGTAGGACAGATGGCGGAATGGCCTTGATGGCCTAGATGGCGTGTGGCTTGGAACCACCCTACAGCAGTGTTATCATAGTGGGAGAGACACAGTGTTATCTATTAGTGTGGTGCGTAGGAGAGATATGTAATACACCAGAGTTATGTAATATTACTAAATATACTAAGCAGGGATAACTTCCTGCTACAGTACACCATTGTGAGTACGACGGGTGGCAATCTGGTGATAAACAAAGTCAAAGAAGTGTACCAGGGAACGTAGCTTAGGCCTGTATTACAATCGAGTCGATTCCTGTTGACACACTTATAACTCTACGTTAAACCATCGTTTAGCTCTTAAACCATCGTCACCTAGGAATAAAGCGAAATCCATTCCTTTTGCATGAGCCAAACACAAACCCCCATCGAGTAAACCGTTGAATAATGGTCCAATTAACGGTAAGAAATCTGCAACTCTGACGAGCCCTATCTTCGCACCTTGAATCACGAATAAATGTCTACCGAGCGATGGCATCAACTTGTAAATCATAGAGTTCAACCACTTTATATTTGCACCAGTGATAATGTTTGCTCTTAGCATTTGTTGGAGTTGCTTGACACCAGCAGCACCATATCCTTGCTTCAATACCTCCGCGAAACCACCTCCCAACATGATAGCTATTATTTGAAACTGTGTGATTGGGTTGTGAGGGTCTTTACCATAAATCGTTGCGACTGCTGAACCCAAAGCAACTTGGAGGGATGCTGTCGCAGTCACCGAGGCTATCATTTGTCCAGTGATGACCATAGGTGCTGTCAACCCCACCGACAGCACAGCACTGGCTTGACCAAGCAGCCCTGTAGTAAAAGCAGCGACAGCATTTTGAGCGCACATGCGATTTATGAGGGCATCTGTTTTGTCTTTTACTGACCAAGTGCTGTATTCATCAGTTTGAAACGATTCTCCCCAACTCTTTCCATACTCAATAGCTGGATAAAATACGTGGCTGATTATTTTGCCAAAAAATTCCTGTTCAATTTGTATTCTACCAAGGTCAGCTATGATTGCTTTAATTTCCCTAATGCGTTTCTCCATTGCGTTAGCCGATAAGTCTATTGGTTTTGATTGAATATGTCCGTGGTAAACACTCTCATTGATGGCTTCAGTAAGATTCTTTCGTACAGACACAGCTTGGACACTGTCATGAGAGAATTCCCCATCCTTGAAATTGTCAAACTTAGGTACAAGAACCATATTATTAACGGTTTCATTGCTCCATACGAAATGTCGAAACATATATCCTGAAATAATATCATCGCATTCACTTTCGTAGTCTCTCAGCTTCTCTTTATCCGAATACACTTCATTGGACACGCCACTGACGACGAAGATGACACTTTGTTGATTGAACTTGTACGCTTCAAACAATAACACGAAGGTTGACAGATCAGTTGGAGTGATTCTTCCTCCTCCGTTAACATTGAACACAAACATTACAATCTGCTTGTTGTGTTGTTTAAAGGCCTCTTGCAGCTGCTTTATGTTCCGTTCTTCAACCTCAGGGTCAGTGTCCAACAGTCCAGGGACATCGATTATAACAAGTTCCTTTCCCTTCTCGACAATAGAATCTTCGTCGAAAACTGTTGTGACTTGTTTGGCTTGAAATTTGCTAATAAATCTATTTTTCTTCAATAAGATATTAGCTAATAGAGATTTACCAGCCCCTGCATTTCCCACCATGATGACAGCATTTTTTTCTCGATCAGCAGCAAAGCAAACAATGAATAGCTCAGTCAGCAATAAAAAAGTAAAATATAGTTGAAGCATCATGTTCATGTTCATATTACTTGCTCTATATTATCAGCAATAGTCTAGCTAATTTACGTGATCGTGACTGTCCAAGCAGGCAATGTGAGAATGAAAAGATCGCAAACAGCGGCAACACGCCGTGCTGCTGTGCCTGTGAGCTCTGCTGCCCAGCTGGGTGGGGCACGGTCCCGTGATCCCAGAATCCTGAGCGGACTCTTTCAGTTCCACCACCCACCACTCCATCCCACACGGCACTTCCGCCTCATGAAGTCGCACAGGCTTTTCGTATTTCGGGATTTTCGTGACAATAAAACGCGTTTAACAAGTCGTTTTACGTGTGAGCTGCGCGTTTTATCCCGAAAATCCCGAAAATCGCGCTAAACGAAAATCCCGAAATACGAAAAGCCTGTACGGTCCGACTTCCAGTCCAACGCCGCTGGCCGCTCCAGAAGATTGAAATTCAACGAAGAAGTCAGAGTCCCACCCTTTTGGTCTCTTTCTTCACGAACTCAAAGTACTTGCCAAAACAAATGATAGAAGTTAATAACGTCAAGTTTGGGTCATGCCTGATGATTTGATTGGACAACTAATTGGTTTGGTTTGGTTTGCTTCAATAGAGTCTGGACTAGTGGACAGGGTTACAAGATTCAGTGACTATTCAAAGGTCGAACGAACAGCTGTCAACAAAAAATGATCGTGGAAGTATTGTGTCAGTGCAGCCTTTACCTGCTTGCCTGACACCGCCAAGAGAGAGAATTACGGCCAGACCGGCACTCACCTCTTTCTGTTGATTGTATCCTTCTCCTCATACAGCAACACCTACTCGGAACCCTGTCTTCTCTCTGCAACGCCAAGGCACGTATTAGACGTTAAAGAACACCAAATACTCTACATCACCCAATACTCCCTTTGTTTGGTCAATCCATTCGACTCGTTGTTCACGCCGGGCAGCGATGCGCTCCGCAGAGTTTAGCAAAACGCTGAGCAGGAATACAAAACCTGTCGAATACAAAAGACTGATCATTCAACTACGCCTCGATTCTCTCCAAGATGCTTCCCTATAGTGGCTTGTGGTTACTGGATGCGATCAAGGACGACCAGTACTTCTGCTTCCTCGTGCCTCTCCTGGTGCTGCCCACGGGACTCATCATCTACCTCAACTGGCTGGCCATGAGCCACTTCCAGCAGAACTAGATGTGGACCTTGCCTCCTCGAATGAATCCTTCCATATTCAAGATGGTTGATCTCTCTCATCTCCCTCCCCTAGACTAGTCTAGGGTCAAGCAGTACTCAGGAAGAGCTGGAGAACTTCCATTGCCACGACCCATTGGATGATATAATTTTAGAGGAGGAGGTGTGTCACATGGAGGCAGGAAGAAAAGGTCTTTGGTATCTCTCAGACCATGCCTTGCGATTGCTGCGATCTCATTCATCAAGAAGACGAAAGGTTAGCGTTAGTGTTAATGGCTTCTGGAGATGGAGGCAGTAATAGTCAACTAATCACCACTAAATCACTCCTTCACTTCGTCTATTTGTCAAATTGTATTGACTCTAAGGTAGTTTTCTACAGAATGAGATTTGTCATGGCACAGGTTGAGACAAAATATTGTCTCATCGTAATAAACAATAAACTATCACATATTATCCATCCCATACCATGAAGCGCTTTCTTTGACGAAGCCATGAGAAGAAACAGACATGATTGTTCAGATTTATACTGCTAGGTTTTCAACAAACTGCAAACACTACTAGGCCATGGGGCTCGATTATATTGTATCTGGGTCATAATAGCTGCATAATATGAATAAAACAAGTTAATCGAGTCAGTCATGCTAACTCAACTCTGCTTATTTTATATAAACATGACTCAATCTGACACATTTGGGGTAAATGAACATGGGTAAAATAACTTACGGAAGTTAATTGCCGAAGTATGACGGATGGCAATCTGGTGACAAACAAAGTCAAAGAAGTGTACGAGGGAACGTAGCTTAGGTCTGTATTACAATCGAGTCGATTCCTGTTGACACACTTATAACTCTACGTCAAACAATCGTTTAGCTCTTAAACCATCGTCACCTGGGAATAAAGAGAAATCCATTCCTCTTGCATGAGCCAAACAAAAAGCCTCATCGAGCACACCGTTGATTACTGGTCCAATTAACGGTAAGTAATCTGCCAATCTGAACACTCTTTTCGCACTTTGAAACACGAATAAATGTCTACCGAGTGATGGCATCAACTTGTAAATCATAGCATTCAACCACTTTACATTTGCACCAGTGATGATGTTTACTCTTAGCATTTGTTGGAGTTTCCTGACACCAGCAGCACCATATTGTTGCTTCAATACCTCCGCGAAACCGCCTCCCAACATAATAGCTATTATTTGAAACTGTGTGATTGGGTTGTGAGGGTCTTTACCATAAATCGTTGCGACTGCTGAACCCAGAGCAACTTGGAGGGATACTTGCGCAGCCACCGAGGCAGTGATGGCCATAGGTGCTGCGAACGCCGCTTGTTTAATCAGTCCTGTAGCTAACCCGGCGAGAGCATTTTGAGCGCACATGCGATTAATGAGGGCATCTGTTTTGTCTTTTACTGACCAAGTGCTGTATTCATAAGTTTGAAAAGATTCTCCCCAACTCTTTCCATACTCAATAGCTGGATAAAATACGCGGCTGATGATTTTGCCGTAAAATTCCTTGTCCTTTCGTAGTCTATCAATTTCAACTATGATTGCTGTAATTTCCCTAATGCGTTTCTCCATTGCGTTAGCCGATAAGTCTATTGGTTTTGATTGAATATGTCCGTGGTAAACACTCTCATTGATGGCTTCAGTAAGATTCTTTCGTACAGACACAGCTTGGACACTGTCATGAGAGAATTCCCCATCCTTGAAATTGTCAAACTTAGGTACAAGAACCATATTATTAACGGTTTCATTGCTCCATACGAAATGTCGAAACATATATCCTGAAATAATATCATCGCATTCACTTTCGTAGTCTCTCAGCTTCTCTTTATCCGAATACACTTCATTGGACACGCCACTGACGACGAAGATGACACTTTGTTGATTGAACTTGTACGCTTCAAACAATAACACGAAGGTTGACAGATCAGTTGGAGTGATTCTTCCTCCTCCGTTAACATTGAACACAAACATTACAATCTGCTTGTTGTGTTGTTTAAAGGCCTCTTGCAGCTGCTTTATGTTCCGTTCTTCAACCTCAGGGTCAGTGTCCAACAGTCCAGGGACATCGATTATAACAAGTTCCTTTCCCTTCTCGACAATAGAATCTTCGTCGAAAACTGTTGTGACTTGTTTGGCTTGAAATTTGCTAATAAATCTATTTTTCTTCAATAAGATATTAGCTAATAGAGATTTACCAGCCCCTGCATTTCCCACCATGATGACAGCATTTTTTTCTCGATCAGCAGCAAAGCAAACAATGAATAGCTCAGTCAGCAATAAAAAAGTAAAATATAGTTGAAGCATCATGTTCATGTTCATATTACTTGCTCTATATTATCAGCAATAGACTAGTCTAGTCTAGCTAATTTACGTGACTTTGCAGGGGTGAGGGGAATTGGCTTTCCCTCGCATCGTAAAAATAACAGCTGCTGCTCTCTGCTCTGTGTGCTGCTGTGTTGTGGTGTGTGTTCCGTGTTGTCGTTGTGTTGGGGTGTGGTGCTGGGTGCTGGGTCTCTCTGCTGTTGCAGCTCTCCTTGATGACAACCCCAGCAGAGAGCAACACAGCAACACTCTGACTGGTCATGCGCACCAACTTTCTCAGACATTAACTGACGTTGGGAGCACTTCCAACTCTGCGCTTATAAAGAGACAGGAAGAGGAAGAAGAAGATGGAAAGAGCGCTCTCGTTGCTCTTCTTCCTGCACTGCCTGCTTTGCCTTCTGCCTCGCCCAGCAGCTTCGTACCGGACCTCGATCTTCGAGCTAGCGAAGGAGATCCACGCGAACTATACGCATAGCAATGGTAGCCTTCACCAGCAACACCACCACGTGGTGAAGAAGGTGGTCATCTTGCGAGTGCCCAAGGCCTCGAGCAGCTCTTTGTCTATGGTGGCGAGGCACTTCATGGGTTGCGACCCTCCGGGCCCCTGTTGTATCTATCCTGGCGATCCACCTGGCAGCTGTCCCCTCGAGGAACTGGGAGATTGTGAGAGAAATGGCAAAATCCTCGGCTGCACGGGCCACTATCCCCATCACAACGAGATGATTGCTCAGAACCACGTCTTCTCTATGACAGCCTTGCGTGATCCTCGCAGTCGAGCGATCTCTGCTTATGGCTACGGAGGGTCTTCCTCGATTCACTACAACGGGCGCTGCGTGGGAGGGCTTCACGACGAGAAGTGCATCCAATCCTATCTCACCAGCGTGAAGTGGATGAACGTTGCCGTGAAGATGCTCAGCGGGCAGTATGCCTATGCCCCTGTCCGTACTTGCGAATCGTCGATAAGCTGTCCCACATCCCTGGAAGTCGCAAATGCTACGCTGAATCGAATGGGGATAGTCTTCATCACCGAGCTCTGGGAGGTCTCGATGCTTGCCCTTCATGCTCTCTGGCCCTCTCTTGTTCCACGAAAAGAGGAGTTCCTCATCGACGATGGTCATGGTTCCCTCACGTTGCGCAATGCTCTGCGATTGAGCAACCACTCCTCTTCGCCACTCAGGGAGTATAAGGACCAAATCGACACGGCCTATCAGCTGGATCGTCAACTCTATATCGAAGGAGTGACCCGCCTGTGCGCAGATCTACATCGACTCGACCTGTGGAAGTACGAAGTGGTACGCAGCTATTGGCATGAGAAGGCTCGTGTCCACCCCACCGCTTGTACTAAGAGCAGTCATCCCGGAGCAAACGTAACGGAGCATAACTGAGAAGCGCTTCTTCGTGAGGCATAAGTGTTCATGGTTGATCTATCAACGAGTATTGACATTGTAATAATGATGATGAAATAAGAGAGAGGCAACGCTTTCAAAACACACCTACTGACAGACTTCTTTCTATTAACTTTACACTACTATACCTTCGGGTGAGACTGTGCTAGAGGGGTTAGTGAAGCAGAAACCTCTTTGCCGCTGGTAGAGAACTCCGCCACGGGCGTCTGCTTCTCTCTCGCTCCTGATGTTTCTACTTCTTTCTGCCCTGTTCTCGCCTCAGCTTTTCCTGCCTCCATACGACGCACCTGCTCCAGAATTATATCATCCAAAGGATCGTGGCGAAGGAAGTTCTGTAGCTCTTCCTCTGCATTGGGGGCTTCTTGCCCAATCTTCTTGACGAAGGGGTAGGACAGAGAGAGCTTATACAGCACACGGCCCACTATAAAGTCTTCCGAAACAGGGCCATAGGAGCGTGAGTCGTTGGAGTTGTGGAAGTTGTCTCCTGCTAGCCAGTAGTGGCCAGCTGGAATGACCTCCGTGACAGACCGCAGCGTGCCGGGATAGCGACGCATTACACAGTCCCCACTGGTGGCGCGCACTCGCTTGCAAACCTCTATTGAGAGACCAGAGGATTCATAGCATGGTCAGAAGGAGAAGCACAAGCAGGGTCAGTAGACAGGAGGGGCGGGCTTACTCTTGCTTGGGTCGTGTGGATGCCTGGCGATGACGACGTCGCCGCATTGGAAGTCTCTATTCAAGATGGCATGGCTGAAGATGTCAACAATAACAACGCTTCCACTCTCTTCCAAGGTGGGTAACATGCTCGGCCCAACACAGAAGGTCAGATTGAAGCCGTAGGAGGAGACTCCCAAGACGAAGGCGCAGATCCCCGCCATCTGGATCAAGTCTTTCTTGTTCTTCTGCACTGACTCATAGGTTTTGGGTGCATACCTTTGAAAGACGTTGAACATATTTCCAAGTGCTAATGTGAACGTAGGAATAGGTTCTACTGTAGTTTGGAGTTGGATTACCTAACCCTCCCACTCTCATTCACATTCTTCCCACTCAACAGCAACAGAGACAGAGAGACAAGCAAGCACACATACAGCAGCAGTCCAGCACCGCAGCGAAGAAACACGTATTGTTATTACCTCACCGCGCAAAACTCTGCTGTTCCTCTGCTGTCTGGTGAGCTCTACTGTATGTAGCTTCGTTGTCTAGTGCAATACAACCATAAACACTGTTTATTTCTTTAGTTGCCATCTTTAGTGAGACAGTCAGCATGCAATGCAAACTACTTTTCTTTGTTAGATCGATTCAACCTGCTGCGCAACCTCCTGGACTCTCGATTGCTGCTACCTTCAGAGCTAGACCCTTGCGACTGAGAAGAGGAAGAAGAGGGACTTGGAGGAGAGGGGGAGAAGGAGGAGCCTATGCCCAGCTCGCGCTCAGTGAAGACCTTTTCCCGCAATGCAGTCTCCAGCACAGTCGAGCTACTCAAGAAACACAGCAACCAACAGTGAGGTACGAAGAAGTGCGCAGTGAGGAAGACAAGAAGACCTTTTCCCGCTCTGTACAACTTGCTTCAAGTAGGCCTTTAATTCGTCACGAATCTGATTGTCCAGTACGAACTTGGCCAGGGAGAGCACAACTGAGGCACACAACGATAAGAAACAAGTGAGTGGAGGAGGAGGAAGAAGATAGAGAAGTGGCGTACCGTATGAAGCGCCGAGCACGGCAAAGGCAAGGATCGAGAGGTTGATGCCCACGCCCACCACTTGATGGAAGACATCGGAGGACTCTCCGCCGATCCGACTCGTGTAGGAAGCGATCTGCTCGGGAGTCATCCCGGCCGTTGGATCGTTTGAGGCGGCGGGGGAGATCTCCATGGCAAGCTCCTTGGGCAGGCCAGGCACGGGCAGCCAGGAGGGCAGGGGAGAAGACGCCATCCTCAGTGAGGAAAGATGCTTCGATCGAATGAGAGGTGTTCGGACATGATGAAAGGCGTCAAGTGAAAGCAAAAGCAATGCAAGAAGTAGAAGGGAGAAGCTCCACATGGTCACCAAGTCTGACGGATCTCTTCTCGTCAACCAGAGTGACTGCCGACCGCCATTATTATTACGAGGCGAGGGGATTTAAAAACGCGTTTATCAACTGGATATCAATTGATTTTGTATGTTGTGTTAGCAGTGTATGACAGCAATATGGTTGTGGTCAAAGCGATCTGTTACTCACAAATGAAAAGAAGGGAAGCAGAGGGAAAGGCTCTAAATAAATAAAAGATGGTGTTCATGCTTTAAAGCAAGCAAGGTGGGCTAAACTAATCATTCTTCTCCTGTGCTGGCTCTTCCTTCTCTTTCGCACTAACTTCTTCTGCTTCCTCCTCCTCCGCTTCCTCCTCGGGTTTCTTCACACTGCGACGACGACCACTGCAGCAGAGCAAGAGCAGAGCGGTGAGGATGCCTGCTAGACCTGTGGCCAGGGCGGCAGGGTTTTGCGACAAGAACTGGACGGCCTCCAGTGCATAAATGTTCAATTTGTTCTGCCAGGAGTTGAGCTCTGCTTCTTGCTGCTCTTTCTGTGTGCGCTTCTGCTGGACCTCAGCGCTGTGCTTGGCGCGGAACCGATTGGTGAGTTCCTTCACCGCGGGAGAGCTCTTGTCAGCCACGAGGAAGTTGTCGAAGTGAATGCCTCCAGAAGTAGTCCAAACCTCCACAGCGAGGCCCTTGATGGGAGCCATGCCCAGCAGTGGTTTACCATCCTCGAAGTAGTCAGGGTTGGGAATCTGTCGAGCGCGCCAAGGACCAACATAGGCAGGGTTAGGGATTCGCGGAGCACTCCACTTCCCCTTGAAGAGCGGGTTGTTGATGAGCGGGGGAGTCCAAGGGCCGCAGCCTTGGCTTTGGCAGCGAGGGTTGGGCACAGCTGGAGCCTCCCACTCGCCGTCCTCTTCGTCGTCCCAGTCCTCGGGCTTAACAGCCTCCGGATCAGGAATCTCCAGGGGTTCATCTTCTAACCAATCAGCTGGCTTGACGGCATTAGGATCAGCGATTTTGCGAGGTTGGCTCTCATCCCAATCATCCGGCTTGGTGGCCTGCTCGTCGATGATTGTCTCCTCATCCACCCAGTCTGCGGGCTTGTGGTCAGTGGGGTCATCAATCTCTTTGGGAGGATTGACAGAAGGCGCCATGTGAGTGAGAAGATTACCACTGCTAACCTCCTTGCCGTCGATCTGGAGATGGAAGTTGTTGGTGGCGGGCGAGAGGACGAGGCTGTAGAGATGCGTCATGGAGTGGTCGCCTTTGATGGGCACCGTCTCATTGAAGTGCTTCTCTTCCCATTTCTTTGTGAGAGGGTTTTGATGCTGGAAGATGAAGTGCACCTTGTCTGTGGCTCCGCACTTGTCAGGGCCGAACATGATGACATAGGGCGAGCTGTTCTCCAGCCTCTGCATTATCTCCTCTGCCTTGACCTTCTCCTCTCGCAGAAGCTTGATATAAGCACCACCACAGATCAGCGGCTCGTCAAACTTGACTTCATACTGGATGACAATGTCGTTCTCCTCATTCACGGGGACGGAATCGATCGCCGCGCCAAAGCCATAATGCTGCATCTCCTGCGTGAGCTGGACTCCCATGTCAGACTCAAACTCTGGGGGAGCTGACACTGATGCCATCACCTGCACTGGCTGGTTGACATACTTGGCGGCTGAGGACTTGACCCATCGGCCAGACTGGAAGGGATCGCTGTCGAAGGTCTCCAGGAGATAGACCCCATCCGCCCTGGTATAGGCCTGTGCGGAGAACAAGGCGAGAAGAAGAGAGAGAACTACGATCAAGTTGCTAATCATGGGACACGGCTCAGCAGTCAGTCAATCAGTCAATCAGTCAGTCAATCTGTTGTCTGTCTGGTCGAGTGAATTCTTCCAGAAGACACGCGGCAGGAAGGTGAGGGAGAAAAGACGTTTTCTCTGCAATAACGCGTTTATGGAACCCTTCCCTTCAATGAGACGACTCGAAGATTTGAAGGCAATGGCTAGCTGGGCAGTGTATTTATTGATCATTCTAGGTGTTAGCATAGTCAGTGGATTCCATTCTTCCACTAGGTCGTTAGGCGGGCCAGTCTATGGCCTGAAGAAGACTTCTTCTCCCTCTGAAATGGAGGAGGGCGAGGTGGACCTGTTGCATCATCACCCCTCCTACATCACCTTCGTCTCCTCCAACAAGCACAAGATCCAAGAGGTGGAGACCATCCTAGGAACAGACTTTCCTCTCAAGATTCGCTCTCACAGTGTGGATCTCTCGGAGCTGCAAGTGAGTGAGCACAGCAGCTAACTGCAACCAGTCAGACTGCTCGTCAGTCACTCTCACTTGCACTCTCACCCTCCACTGCTCGTGCTGCCTGCGCTCTCTTAGGCTACGCCAGTAGAGATCTCTCGCAATAAGTGCAAGCAGGCAGCCAAGCTGTTGCAAGGGCCGGTCATCGTGGAGGACACTTCCCTCTGCTTCAACGCCCTCAACGGCCTGCCAGGTACCCCCCCCCCCCCCCCCTACTACTACTACTCTCTTTCTTCAGCTCATTGGCCTTTCTGACTCGCAGGACCTTATATTAAGTGGTTCTACGAGGCAATTGGCAACGACGGCCTCGCGAGGATGCTGCAAGACTTCGACGACAAGTCAGGTGACAATTCCTCTCGCCAAACACAATCTGCTCGCTATCATAATCATCACGACAACATCGACCTCTCCTAGCATATGCGCAGTGCGTGCTATCTTACACGCTAGGCGTGGACCAAGAAGTGCACACCTTCGTGGGCGTGGCGGAGGGCAGCATCGTTCCTCCGCGGCCCGGCCCCACTGCCGGATTCGGCTGGGACCCCATTTTCCAACCATTGGGTCTCACACGCACGTTTGCCGAGATGTCCAAGGAGGAGAAGAACAAGATGTCACATCGTTTCAAGGCACTGCGAGAATTCAAGTCCTTCCTCAAGATCCGCCTGGCTGGCTGAGAGACTTTCATTTGCATTGCATTCATTATTCAATACTAGTAACACCTTAGCACAGCACAACACACCTTTAGCTCGTAACAGTTATTTGAATAGGGTTAAAACACATCGTTCTCTACTTCGAGGCTTCAAAGTCAATCACATTATATCCAATCCATTCTTTACAACAGCAACAGCGAAGTGTTTGATTGTACACCACAATTCACAATACATGATGTCATAGGAAAAGAAGCGAGAAATAATACCTTTGACACATTGCGCGGACAAATTCCTCACTGTGCAACTGCATTAATCGCAAACAGACAAAGTAACGCGAGGCTGTCTGACGGTACTGGAGCAGAGCAGGGAGAGAAACAGAGGCAACGCTAGGCTGTGAATAGAATAGAATAGAAAATACCAAAAGTAGGCTAAAATCAACGCAACGTGCTCATAATAGAATTGAGAAACAAAGAGAGAGTTATGTGACGAGAAAAGTCAAAGCACTCGTGCCATCAAACGGAAACTAAACAGGGACGATTCGAGTCTCTAACGAGAGCATCTGTGCAGCAACTGGGGCAACGCCTGCCGCAGCCAAAGCTGAATGATTGGCAGCTGGTTCTAACGGCAGACCATCAGTTTGGACTGAGGCTGTTATCTGCTGCTGTTGAAGCTGATGAACCTGACCATTGCCATTGTTTGAAGGGTGGTGCTGGTAGTCAGGATGGCTTGCCATGAAGCCACGCATGTGGATGGAAGGTCGGGAAGACGTTGCAGCGGATGGCGCTGAACGGTCAACCTCTGCGCGCATTCTGTCGTGCAAAGTCCGTCCTCCCCCGCTTGGTCGAGAAGAATCTTGATCATAACGCCCACCACTACTGGGACGTCTCCTTCTCGAAGATCGCCTACGTTGGTCTTCATCTCGCCCCTGATACATTTCCTCCTCCTCCAGCAGTTGCTCTCTCTCCCTATCTCTGTCCCTGTCCCTATCTCTGTCCCTATCTCTTTCTCTGTCTCGTTCTCTGCCACGAGGAGATCTTTCGCGAGAAATAACTCTCTCCATCGCACGCTCTGAGCGCTCAGAGCGGCGAGGTGCAGGGTCCATGCGATCATGTGGATAGCTCTCATCACGTCGACGCTCACGCGGTCTTTCTATATCTGTTTCGCCATTGACTTCTCCTCGCGTTGCCAGCGTTGAGGACTGGCGATAGTTCTGAGGACGCGCACTTCCAGCACTAGAAGGCTTCGTTCCTGCTTCACCATTCTGATCTGCGTCGTTTGTGGTATTGTAGGCATGCATGCGAGTTGAAGCCGATGACGTTCTCCTCATTTTCGATGATGTTGCGGTAGGTGGGCCTTGCTCTGCGGGGTAATTCATATCAGGCGCAGCAGGTGGGAGAGACACGTGATGCATGATATCCTGGTTTCTGTCCAATGACGTCAAGTTAACGGCCGAGGGCGTCACAGGAGTTGGAAGAGCGGACAAGTCAGGCGAGGTGACGGGAGAATCCGCTGGCTGTGGGACTGCATCTGAATCCCGTGATAATGCATTTCTAACAGAAGGTATACGACCGGGCGCTCCAAATCCTTTCTGAGAAGGGGTAGGAGAGAGGAGGTGGCGAGAGGTGGCGCTGTGGTGGAACACTGGTCCTAGATGGGGGCGGCGCTGCTCCCAGCCTTCTTCTTGCTCCAGTCCAGAAGAAGGAATACAATGGCGGGTTAAAATCTTTCTACCTGCCGTAATAGCCGAGGTAATAAAATCTAAGACGCAGAGGTCTTGGATATCGTCTTCGTAGGGACTGATCATCGCATGTCCGATCTCTCGCATGCCCATGACAAAGACCAGGTTCAGCACCACTATGATCAAGCCAATGATATCAGGAAGGACATTATACCTCTGCAGCAAGGGCATGTAGAGTGCGGTGGAATAAGCGAATAGGACGAGATAAGAGAAGGACAGCAAGAAGACCAGGTGCACGTAGAAGAAGGGGATGGGGAGGTCGTCGAAATCGTACAGAGTGCCAATACAACCTCGCAACTGAAGCAGCTCGCTGATCAACGTCTGAAGCGTGATAATATCAAGGTTCTCCTGGTTCACTCGGTACTGATCGTAGAGGATGTCCAGACACCAACCCAAGACCTCGCGATAAGCGATGCCACCGTTATCTACCCCAATCTCCTTGACACGACGCGTCTCATGCTCGTTGAGTAGAAAGTATTTGGCATTCAGAGCATCGAAGAGGTTCGTCTCTGTGTACACCTCGGCGAGTCCAGTGTAGCCCAGCACGTGAACGGCATTAATGTAGCGGAATAGTCTCCATGCCTCTTCGGCAGGAAGACAGCACCGTGCAAGAAAGTTTATATTGTGTAATCGTCCTTCAATGCGCATGGAGTTGTCATACTGCACCTGCATCCTCGAGTAGGCCTGGGAGACGAAGAAGACGAGCAGGAAGGACATGAAGCCGCCAATGGTCGTCAGCAGACTGGTGTTCACCGTGGGCAGGTCAAAACCTAGTCCGGGAATATTAGGGCGAATCAGCAGTCGAATGGCAATGTAGAAGACGACGAGGAACCAGTTGAACCAGGAGCAGATAAGTTGAGGTAGCACTGTGCCATGGAAGGAGAGGAGGATATCCGACAGGGAAAGATGCTTCCCACGAGCAAGAAAGACCTTTCTCTCCTTATCTAGCTGCTCCAGCTCTTCGAAGGTATACTCTGTCTCTGTGTCGGTCGAGTCCCAGGCCTCGTAGGAGCCCTGCGGCTTGGCAAAGATGCCCGAGGGCCAGCCCAGCATAAAGATTCGACTTTTCGACTGCGCCCTCTTGCTTGCAAATCGCATGTCTTGGAGAAGGGTGTACTCAAGACCAAGAAAAGTATTGAACGATGCTCTCAACTAGTTTGCTTGTTGTTTGTTTGTTTAGCGTGGGTGTCGCCGAGCGTTGCGCCAACCAGCCCACACCAACATGTGAGGTGGGAAACTCCACTTTTCCGATATTAAACCCATCCTTCCTGGTGAAGAAGTGTAGGGCGATTATCTTTCTTTCTAATGATATTATTTAACAGAAGATCCAATAAGACACAAGATAATGATGGTACGCCTTTAAATAGAATATCAATATGAAGACAGAATAGCTAAATACATGCTATCGATTGGTAGAAACGCTCAAAATGGCGTCCAAAACGCGTTTATTAAATTGTGGGGAGTTTTCCCTTTTCCGTGAGAGAGGCACTGCCGCTCTGCCACTGTCACTGTCACTGTCACTGCTGCTTGGGCGCTCGTCGTGACTGCATCCCATCATCCCATCCCATCGTGTCGTAGTGGATTTATTGTTTTCTTGTTGCTTTTGGGATTGCCTATTATCGCTGGATGGACGTAGAGACAATTCAATGGATCGAGAGCTTGAAACTTTCACAATATTCTGGCATGCTCGAAATAAAGGGACTCACAACTCTTCAAGCGATCATCACGGAGGAAAATGCTGTCAACCAAGTCGCGAATGAAATGAAGGGTATCAGTAAGAAGAAGTTTCTGGAAGCTGTTGAAAATCTAAAGAGCAGGAGAGCGCGAATTATTCTGGCTGACGGGGGATTGGCCGAAGAGCATGGCGAGCAGTTGGAGCGGAATGACCTTGCAGTGGACTGCAACTATTGCCTGGAAGGTCAGCAGCCGCTCTCTTCGCCACTGCCTCTCAGCGTTCCCTTCTTTCGCTGTACGCAGTGTAAGATGGTCATTGCGGGAAACTCCGTGCGATGCGTAAAATGTGGAAATGGACAGCAAGGCGTGGCCTCAATACCCAGCAGTCCATTCGACCCCGACCAATTCGACACTGTGCTCGCTCTGAGAAGTGTTCAATCCCGTGCTGAAGAACAAGATCAGATCAACGATGATCATACTTTGGCCATGCTCTATCATATAATAGAGGCGGTGAACGACAAAGAGAATGATGCGATGCGGATCACGCTGCGGGCAGAGGGTTTACTGGGGGAAGAAGACGTTGTCAATATCAATGGTTCTCGTGATGCTAATGATTTGGCAACGACTGCTCCAGTAGTTCACCAATGGAGTGACATGACAGCTGTGAGCACCCTAACGGTCTCCACTGCTGCCACACAGACTAGTAGCAGAAGAAAGCCTCATCGCCTCATCTTCCACTGCCACAACGGCAAATGCCGAAAACTACTGCCTTCCTTCATTTCTTATTGCCCTTATTGTGGCACGTCTACTGGTTGTGCCGATGAAAAGCAGAAGAAGCCCAAGAAGAAGAGGCGGAAGCCGAAGCCTGTTCAGAAGCTTTGGGAAGACACCAAGAGGTTCTTTCGCTCATTATAAAGAGCATTGATTTGCATGCCGATAGTTTGGTGTGATCTGTGGTTGAGATAGTCATACATATATCAGAGGTATATTCTGATGACAATTAGACTAGTCTTTGCGATTGATTGATTGTTGTTGTTGTTGTTGTTGTTGTTGTTGTTGTTGTTGTTTTTCATTTTCTTGTTTGTCGAGCTCTTTGTAACTGACCGATTGCTTTGTGGTAATATGGCTATTTCATTGTTTTCGCTGACCACGACAACATCGTCTTGTGTGACCTCCGTGCTAATTATAATAACTGAGGGCGGGGGAGCCAAAATATCACGGCAATACTCTGTGGAACTTTCTTAGCCT
Source organism: Ochromonas danica (assembly GCA_015146655.1). Taxonomy (NCBI): domain Eukaryota; class Chrysophyceae; order Chromulinales; family Chromulinaceae; genus Ochromonas; species Ochromonas danica. The sequence goes on from VKHL01000100.1 coordinate 20,797, forward strand.
TCACCTCATCTCTGTAGAGAAGGTTGGTGAGGAACTGGCCTCTTTGTTCTACGAAATCCATACATAGTCCATTGTTGAAATATTGTCATACATGACAGAGGATGAATACAGGAAGCAACCCCACTTTTCAAAGTTTAAACTCTTATTTTCGCCTCTGCACATCTCAGCACAGCAGTGGCAGCAGACCAGCGCAGCAGATCAACAAACTCAACAACTGCCTGTCACAAATACAAACCAAGCCATGTCCTCCTGCAAGACCTGTCCTGCTTCCTCTTGTGGTGCCTGTGCTGCACTCTGCAAAGCTTTCAAGAACCCTTTGGTGGTCTCCTCAGCAGTGACGGCCTCTTATGTATTGCTCTATACGGGCTACGACAAAGTGAAGCAGACCATCGACCCTTCTCTCTTGCTGGATTTTTTCCTGGTTCGAAAGGGATGGAATTGGACTTTAAAGGAGTTGAATAAAGTCCTCTCGCTCTCTGGTCTGACCTGCATGCTCTTGTCCTTCCTGCCTTGCCAAGGCGCCATCAAGAAGGACCTCTTGGGCATCTCCTTGGTCACCCTCTGGACTCATGGAGCTTTCTCTATGTATTCTTTCTACAAGTTCAACCCGTTGAAGGTGTTGAAGGACCGCGTGGTGAAGCGCATCTCAGTCTTGCTGGGTGCTGCGACTAGTGTTGTCCTCACTCTCGGTGAGCCTGCCGCCCTCTGCCCTCTCACACGCTTCTGACCACTTTTGACGTGTTTGCTGTGCTCATGTCTTAGGCTATAGAGGCACGATTCCCCCTTGCGCGGTGGTTGCCTCAGCCACCACTCTCGCCCTCGGCCACTTCTACACCATGGAAGTCGACAACGACTACCGCCTGCAGGTAGGCTTGCCTCCCTTCCCGCCTGTCTCCACAGCGCTCAACTAACATCCATATGCTACTCATCTCATAGGTTCGTCCTGCGGCCCTGCTGCCCTTCCCTCTGGCTGGTTGGGTGCTGTATCGCTACTACATCGCCAAGTCCACTTGCTGTGGCCCCAAATAACTGAATTAATGAAATGAACATAGACAGTAGAAAGATATGCTTTGTTGCTGCTATGAACGAGTTGCTAGCTAATTCATCGCGCAGTTTTGTAAGTTTGAGTAAATATTGGGAAACCCAACTGCTGGCAGTTGTTGTTTGAGGGCTTTCTTGCTTGGTGGCGTCTAGAGACATCGTTGTTATTGGCAGACTTATGCAGGCACCATGACCTTAACTGTGACGGAGACCAGTGGATGAGCTGCTGCCAAGACCATTCATTCCACTGCTTCTGCCATCCACCAATTAAGGTTCTACTTAGATGTTTATTATTACTGTTCACGCAAACCAATAATTCCTAATACAGTACAGTACACCATCTCAACTGTACAAATTGTAAAAACAGTTCCCAAGTCTGGGAAGAGGGGGAGTTGGATATTTTCATCTTCCAACCGGGGAGATGCCTGGGGGGACACACCGCCGTAGAGGGGAAGTTAATACCTTTAACTTCACCACAAAGGAAGTTAAACTACTTTAACTTCACCGTCTGGGAGGACAAATTTGGTCGTTTGGTCGGTTGGGGTGGGGAAGGGAAAGTGATGGTGATCCATTGAAGAACATTTGAGGATGTTCCACGTGCCTTCCGCCGATCGCGATGCCGAGCTCTTCGGAAGAAGATCGTCAGATCCTAGCTCATCCAAGGGCTACAGCTTCCGCTGGTGGCACCCGCTGCTGGTGCTGCTCATCATCTTCCCCTACATTTCCGTCATCGTTCTCTTCGGCCTCGTGGCCAACCAGAAAGATGACACCACCAACAACGTGAGCCTCCCCCCTCCTACAAGTGCCCATACCCGCCCTCTTCTCTGACCGCGACTCTCTGGCGATAGTACTATGAGCAGTCGATGGTGACCACCACCTACTCGCAGAGCGCGCTGCCCACCGCCAACGCGGGCAAGGCCGTCTCCTTCACTTCCGAAGGAGCTCTGCAGGTGGGCGCAGGCACGACCTTCTACAACGACGTGCTCTCCTCTCTGGTGGGCACCGGGGAGTGCGCGGGGTCGCCCTCGCTGGCCGGCTTCGCCAACAACGTCTACCTGCTCTCCTACACGCACTCCTCCACGCAGACCTCCACGCTGAAGCTGCTCCAGGTGTCGAACACGAAGCAAGCGACCTTGCTCTTCTCTCTTGCAAGCAATTTCTTCATCTACGAGGTGGTTCCTCTCGACGAGGTCGCGGGGTCCTTCCTGGCCATCTGCCAAGACTTCTCCGACGTTTACGAGACTGCCTACCTCGTCTTAGGCTATGTTAGTGCTAGCCAGAAGACTATCACTCTGGTAGACTCGTCCAAGACCTTGTACACCACTGGCTTCAGCGCCGACCCCTCCCTCGTCGTCCTCTCCTCCTCCTCCTTCGCCCTCGCGTACTACACCAGCAGTCCTTCTGACGCGGTCTTGCGCTATGGCACCATTGACGTCACCACGCCGAAGATCACATTGTACGACCCCACAGTCTTTGCTGACGACAGCCTGTACAGCATCACCTTCTCAGTGGTACCGCTCACGGCCACCTCGTTGCTCGCCTTCTACTACAACAGCTCAGTGGATGCTTCCACTACTTCAGGTCCTCTGCAAGGTGTCGTGGCTTGGGTGGAGAATAATGGGTCGATCGCACTGGGCAGCGTCTCTTCTTACCCTTCCGCTCAGGTACAGCAATCGATACTATACTATAGTATGTATTAGCTATTAGTGGTGATGGCGATTTGACTGTCTGTTTGATGTCTGACTGACTCAACAGGTTGTAGACTTCCTCGCAGCTTCTTCTCTCACCAATACCTCAGCAGTGGTCGTCTATTCCAACGTGGCTGCCGGCTACTCCCTGCAGGCTCAAGTCGTCACTGTGCCAGCCTTGCAAGACGGCGACTTCGCCAGCCAGGCTGCGGCTTCTGTGGGTAAGAACCTCCTCTCTCCCTCCTCTTCTCTCAGAGAGTGCTTGTGATAATGGTCCTCTTTGACTATTGGCGACAGTCTTCGGCTCTCGCTGGACGATGAACAACGGCCCCACCTTCTACGTCTCTCCCTCGGGGATCTTGCCCGATATCGACGTGGTTACCCTTCCTGCCCCTGCCTCTACCTCCCACGTGTCATCTTTCGCAGTGGTTTACAGTGATCTGTCCAACTCCTACGCGCTCACCATGAGCATTGGGTGTGTGGGCACCTCCGGAGAGGTGGGAAGCTGCGGACCAGACTTCGTCCTCTACAACCCTCCCGCGGGTAAGATCAGCACCACCTACCTCGGTAGCGCTCTTGCACAGGGTGTGACTTCCACTGGAGGCGTGGCTACCCAGACTGGTCTGATCTCTCTTGTCACCAATACAGCCAATTGCAGCTCCGCGCCCATCAAGTCCACCTTCAACCTCCTCCACCGCCTGCCTGGACCCGCTGGACTAACTGTCTCTTCCTCCTCCTCCTCCTCCTCCATGTTGCGTTCTTCTGTCTCCTCTTCTTCTTCTTCTTCCTTGTCGCTGGCAGTCACGGGCAGTTTTGAGGGTGTCTACAGCACTTTGGTTCCCGGCAAGGTCTACTACACCAACACTCTGGGCAGCCTCGTGGAGAGCACCGTCTACTTCGGTAGCACCTCCTCAGAGGTGGAGGGCTACGTGGTGGACAGCGCCAACAACGCCTTCGTATCCACTGCGGATGGTCGCGTAGGACTCGCGCTGGCTGCCAACACTCTCCTAATCCAGCTTGCTGCCTAACTAACGCTACAGTAACACGAGGTATTGTCATTGTATTGCAGCAGCCGCGGACTAGCGGTCTACTACTGGACTACTACTCGATGATATTAAATAGAGGCCAAGCCAACACAGCACCAACAGCAGCAGCAATGGGCTATGGGGTGGTGATTGTCACTTTGTCGCCCTCTCCGCTCTTCGCTTTCCACCGTTTAATAATAATAGCTAACAATAATACCAACCATAACCATAACAATAATAATGACAATAACAACAACAACAACAACAACACAAGAATGAATGGTTAACTTAGACTATTCAACAAGAAGAGAGACAACGAAGCACTATTGATTGATATTGATTGATACAGAGTTAGTCAGTATGATTAGCGTGCAGCTGCGAACTGCCCCACTTCTTTCATCAATCGTTGAAGAGGAAGAGCGCTGGCGAAGATGCCGGGAGAGGCTTTGGCCGCGGAGTTGAGCGCGTGCAGCACAGCGTTGGGGAAGGGCGAGCCTGCTCTGGCCACGTCCCGCAGAAAAGCCTCGAGCACGAAGCGACAGGCCTCGCGGTCCTCAGCGGTTAGTGAGGAGGAAGCGGCGGGAGAAGAGTCATAGAGGGCAGGGAAGAGCTTGAAGAAGGCTGCCTCGTGCAGCAGAGAAGTCTGCAGCTCAGACGAGAAGAGGAAGGCGGCGAGGATACCCGCAGCGCTAACAGCTGTCTGTGCCTGCAGCAGAGATTGGAAGACCGTCTCCTTCACCACTGCGAACACCTCCAGCCATTCCCCTGACAGAGCTCCTGTGGGTTTGTTCCCTGCACCTCCTCCTCCTCCACCACCACCTCCTCCTCCTCTGCGGGCCTCTAAACACGCTGCGTGCATAACCTGAAGAGCTAGAGCACGACGAGACGGCGAGACTGTCTCATCGACCAGGTATGGCTGGAGGAACTGCACGATCACTAAGGGATCACTCCACCTCTTCGCTCCAGGCAGCAGATTGATTTCAATTCCCGAGGCAGTGGGTAGAGAAGATTCAACTCTACCTCCTCCTCCTCCACCTCCACCTCCTGACCCCTCCAGTGCCAGCATGAAGGAAACCTCCTCGGGAGACAGTTGTTCAAGAAGCAACAGGAAGAGCTCGCTGGCTTCGTCTTGGTAAGGCAGGCCCGCTACTTCAGCGATAGCGGAGGCGCCGAGGAGGAGGAGGAGGCGCGGTAGCAGTGACGCACAGGCAGGAAGTCTCCCAAGCAGAGCCAAAGCCGCGGTAGAAGCATCGCGGAAGACGCCTTCCTCTTCCTGATTCCGACCCTCCAAGGCAGTCTTCCTAGCCTCAGTGGCGAGGTAGGAGGCGCAGAGGAGGAGGAGGTGCGCGGCCTCCTCCCACCACATCCCGTCCAGCACTACCTCTTCCTCGTGAGACAGCAGCTGCACGAGATGGTTGGCCACGATCAGATCGCCACTAGGCAGTAGAGCACGTAGCATAGCGAGAGAAGCGGCGCGGAGGCGAGGCGAGGGTAGCGCGAGGCCAATGGCGGCGTAATAAGCGTAAAGGTCAGCCAGGATAGCATCCACCTCCACCCCCTCCTCCTCCTCCTGACTGGCCAGTATGCACAGACAGCCTACAAACACTGGCAAGTCAGGCAGCACTGCTTGCAGTCTCTTAATGCAGAGCAAGTGGCCTGCGGGGTCTGCGGGGGCGAAGGCGTGCAGCAAGCGCATACCCGACACACGCTTCTTACCCAACGGTAGCAGCAGAGGGACAAGCTTGGGCAGTGCGAAGTCACAGAACAATGCAAGAGAAGTGGTGCCGTCACGTTGCCGCAAAGCACGACCGAGAGAGAAGAAGGCGTCGAAGGCGGCGGTGTAGGAGGAGGAGGAGGTGTCTAGGCGCTGCAGTGCTGCTACCAGCAGATCTGCTGTGCGCCAGAATTGCTTCGGAGTGACTAACGAAGCCTCTGCAAGCTGATTGGCTGCAAATTTAACTTCGCGGAAGATGTTGTTGAGCAGGGAGGTGGTGGAGGAGGAGGGGGTGGAGGAGGAGGAGGAGAGGAGAGTGAGGAGGTTAGCTGTTGGCTCCATCGTTGACGACCACAGCGGAAGATTGCTTTCCGCCCCCATAGCGCGAGTAATGCATGCATTCAAGATAGACTGGGAGTTCTCCGGCAGCAATCCTCCCCGCGCTACCCTTCCGTTACCATTATAGCCGTTGGCGTTGCTGTTGTAGCCGTTGCTGTTGTAACTATTACTACCCTGCGAGGGAGCTGCGAAGACTTGATTAGCAGGGCTGATCGGCCGCGGAGAGGCTTCTCTCGGGGGAGAGGATGAAGAAGATACCGCTCCGACACCAGCAGCAGCAGGAGGAGCAGGAGCAGGAGCAGGAGGTAGATGGGTAACGTTGCGGTCTAACTGGCGCACAGTCACCTCCTTGGCAGTGACCGCAGGCAGTCGATCAGAGCCTGACAGTGGCTTCCCTACAGGCAAGCGCTGGCTGCTATGCACGCTGTACCTCTCCGGGTCAGTGAAGCGGTCGGCATGCAGGGACAGCTCGTGTTCCTCCAGCACCCCCGCCAGCACACGAGAGGTGCGCTGTGCGTTGTACCCCTCCTGGAAGTCATTCGTCTGCATCGCCTTGCGCACCTTGGCCAGACTGTTCTCACGCGCATATCCCTCCACTGTTCTGGCGGCGGAGGAGGCGGTGGGTTTGGTCTGCAGCGAGAGGCGGCGCTGAGTGAGCGCCTCGTAGGCTTTGCACAGGAAGCGCACCACCGCGCCCTCCTCCAGACTGCCGATCCAGTGAGCCTCCTGCTCTGAAACAAGGTCGTTCAAACCGATTCTGCGGAAGATCTTGATGAGCTGCGCCCAATTGTCTCGCTTGGCCTTAGTGGACGTGCCGTTGTCGTAGGAGTGCATCTGGATGTCTTTGGCGTAATACCGCGAGAAGATCTCAGCCACCAAGAAACCTGTCAGAGGCAAGGAGAGGTAAGGAGAGGAGAGGAGAGGGGTGAGTCAGAGGTAGTGGGTGGTGAGGGATTAGAGCGCAGCCGCACAGACCGTTGGCGAAGTCTCTTCGCACATTCTTGACTGAATAGGCCAAGTCCAGGCTTTGAATCCATTTCAACACCTCACGAGGCAGATCTTTAGGTCCGCCTTCAGGAGATAGTGACATGGTGGGAGCGATTCTCTCGAAGTGATTCTCTCGAAGTGATTCTCTCCAAGTGATTTGATTGACCAATATTGATGTCATCATGCCAGTGATGGCGGCGAAACGGCAAAAGCAAGCGCTTCCGGTGGCTGAGGAGACTTTTAACTCCAGAAAGTGGGGTTTGTCAACCTTTTGATGGGAAAGTGGTTCAAACGAAAATGCCTCCTCCTAAGGTGGAGATGGTGAAGGGCAAAGGTGGTCTAGACTGTGTGCAGCTGGAGCTAGAGGATGATGAGCATGGCTTGTCTCGCTGCGAGGTCTACCTCTTCGGAGCGACGGTGACCTCGTGGACGAGGCGCGGCCAGGACCTGCTCTTCCTGTCCGACACCGCATGCTTCGACGGGAAGAAGGCCATCCGCGGAGGAATCCCTCTTGTCTTCCCTCAGTTTGGACAACCCAATCCTATCATGGCGCAGCACGGCTTTGCCCGCACGAAGAACTGGTCCCTCGGCCAACAGCGAGTCACGGCCAGCGCCATCTCAGTCACGCTGGAGCTACGCGAAGACGAAGAGACCTTGCAGCTCTGGCCCTATCCCTTCTGTCTCTCCTATGAGGTGGAGCTCACGTCACAAGCGCTTCTCTGCCGTCTAACTGTGTCGAATCCAGGCACACAATCCTTTCCCTTCCAGGCGCTGCTGCACACTTACCTGAAGCTGCCCGTGGAGGACGCGACTATCCAGGGATTTGAAGGAGAGGAGTTCTTGGACAAGGTGCGCTCGAATGAGCGTGGGGTGGAGAGTCGGAGGGTCATTTCCATCGCCGAGGAAGTGGACCGCGTCTATCTGCGGTCCTCGTCATCCGCCAAGGAGAATCCAGTGCGCATTAACGTGGTGCAAGTCAAGGGTGAAGACGTCTTCACTGTAGAGAGCTCTGCAAGCCTGTCTCGTGCAGATTCTTGTGAGCAGGTGGATGTAGATCGAGTGTTGTGGAACGCGTGGGTCGAGCGTAATCGCGCCATCGCCGATCTGCACGATGGCGCTTACAAGGAATACGTTTGCATCGAGCCTGGCTTGGTCTCTCAACCTCTGCCTGTATTGAATCCTGGCCAAAGCTACTGCTTAGTCCAGTCTATTCGCGTGTAAAGAACTGCTAGAGTTTGCTCTAATAGAAGAGAAGCTGTTCGGAGTCTTTCCTAGGGCTGACATGGGCTGATCTGTCTCATCAGCCCCATTCCAGGGCACACAGTGAGTGGCCAGTCTGCTTTGGTTCGACAGCGTGCCAGTGCGCCAAGCGGGTGTGTTATAGGAAGGTGGTCGATCTGTTAGCATTCTTACAACACGTCTCTCAAGGAAAGGATGAGCGAAGCAGCAGATCTGAGCCAGGCATTTAGTGGTGAGGCAGGTGCTCCTCGAGAGCCTTCTTCTTGATTCTCTGCTTCTCGATGACATGGTGTCCTGCGACAGACAGACAGACAAACAGACGGAAGAAATTAATTAAAAGAGGCGAGAATGTCTCGGCAGGAAAGGCCAATCTTACTCTCGACGAAGTAGTAGTTGAGAGCGTATCCGCCGAAAGCGTAGACGGCCATGAACTTGAAGAGTGGGCGAATGCTGTTGTTGCGCATGTCTCTCGAAGTATTCTCGACGATCTGCTTGGCCTGTGCCTTGACAAGCTCTACATAGAAGTAGGGGTTGAGTAACTTCGCAAAGCGAGACATGATGGTTCTGGACGAAGTGGATGAGACGATGAGATCGTTCTGTTGATCATCTCGACGAGACAGACAGAGACAGACAGACCAGCCGCCGCAGAAGACAAGCACAAGAGCAGTGCGCAGTGCACACACCAGCCAGATAGCCAGATAGCCAGACACATGGGATTTCGGGATTTCGTTTTCGGTGGAATGGACGTTTCTCGTGCTGCCTGTAGGCATGAGAAGATTGCGAATTAGTTCTTCTGCTGGATTCATTCCTTTGGAAATGCATCTTGCCGCTGCTGAGTCTGGAGGAGAAGAAAGTGATGATCAATTCAGTCGCTCACGCTCTCGCGATGATCCGCAGAGCTCTCTGACACGGTATGAGAGCCACGGACGCCTCATAGTGGACCACGAGGGCAACCTGGACCCCTCCGTCTTGCGCCGCACCTCAGGATACATGTACAAGAAAGGTGGAGCGGTCAATGCCCGCGGAGGGTTTCGTAACTGGAAGCGCAGATGGTTCGTCTTGGCGCCCGTGGACTTCCTCGGCCACGAGGCCTACGAGTTGCAGTACTTCGACACGCCCAACGGCACTCTGAAAGGCACTGTCAGTCTCTCCGATGTCGAGCTCTACTGCGACAGCAAGTCAGCGCACAAGAAGGTCAAGTACGAGTTCCAGATCAAGCTGCAGACTGGCGGAGTGCTGCAATTGTCGTGCGACGACGAGGCCGAGCGCGAGGAGTGGCTCGACTCACTGGCCATGGTCGTCATCTACCTCAACAAAGTCGTCACGGATAGTGCGATGACACTCGATGGATATGATCCCGCCCACGAAGACGACGAGGTGGTCTTCAAACTGGGCGAGGAAGTGGCGCAGAACTGCCAGGCGATGGGCTCGGGACTCTTCGGCGCCGAGGCGGGCAAGACTGCCTCCTTCGTGGTTCAGATTCACGACTTACTAGGTAAGTCACGTGCTGCTGTTCTTCCTCATTGAAGGACTGCAGGGTATCTAACCGTCTCTGTCTCTCTGTCTGTCAGGTCAGAAGGTGACGAAGGGAAACATGCCCATGACTGCCACCATCAGCAACGAGGACGTGCTGTACTACCTCACAGTGGTGGACCAAGAGGATGGGAGCTACTACATGCAGTACACCATAGCAACAGCAGGCAAGTACAACCTTGAAGTGAAGATCAACGACGAGCACCCCATCTTCGGCTCTCCCTTCGAGATCGTCATCTTGCCCTCCAAGACCGTCAGCAAGGAGTGCGAAGCTCAGGGGGACGTGCTCCAAGCCATCCCTTACTCTCCACATCCTACAGTATATACTTTCACAATCCTCGCCAAGGATGCGTACGGCAATGCCAAGCAGCGGGGCGGAGACCCTTTCGAAGTGGGATTGATGGGTCCAGCGACGTTGATCGGGCTGGAAGACTTGCAAGACGGCTCTTACCGGTGCTCTCTGCAGGTTCATTTCATGCCCGCTGCAAAAGGCATGAGTAGCCAAGGGTCGAAAGGCCTGGTCTCCAATGCTGTGATGGTCATGGTCACGCTGCAGGGCAAGCACATCAAAGGGAGTCCCTTCAAGCCCGCGCTGCTTGAGCCAGCTCCCACCCCGTCCACTCCGGTCAGCGAGGTGTTGCCAAGAGTGCTAAGCAGGGTTGATCTCTCTCCCAAGACAGCGTCAGGCTCCACCGTGGGCCCCAACAGTCGAGAAGGAAGCATTCGCAGTGCTCCCAGTCGAGCTGTGGAGGGAGTGGCGCCGCCAGCAAGCATCGCCTCTTCTTCTTCTCCTCCGCCTGCTGCTTTCATTGGAGGTACTCCCACTAATGGAGGAGGAGGTAGTGCTCCTTCTGCTGTCTCTGTGAAGTCGCTCAGTGTAGCGACGCTGCAGGACTCAGTCACCTTGGGGTCCAATCGAGCTTCTCTTGCTACGAGTTTCAATCAATCTCATTCTACTGCGCCGACTGGCACTGGAGCTGCGGCAGTGCTAAGCACTCCACCGCCAGCAAGGGATGAAGCAAGGAGCGACAGACTAGCTCCTTCCTCTGCAAGTGCTTCACTGCCCTCGCAATTCGCTGGCACAGCCAGTGCTGGTGGCGTCGATATTCATCCTATGAGTCGCCTGGAGAGGTCCCGACAACGAGCGTTGCTGGCCAAGCAAATATCGGAGTCTGCCATTCGAAGCCCTACAGCGCCTGCCAACCAGCCATTGATGGGCGGAGTGATGGCGAGTCCGTCTGTGCAGGCTTCTCCCAGCGCAGCACCGCCTCCTATGGGAGGCACCAAAGGCAGTACGATGGTAATCAACAAGTCTCTGAACTTGCAAACTTTAGGTGGAGGAGCGGTCCCTTCCGTCGGAGCCGCTGCGCCAAAGGGCTCTACCAAGCTTGAACTCCTTGCACAGCGGAGCGCTCTGACCCTCCAGAACAAACAACAACTACAGCAAACCCCGCAGCAGGCCTTTGGCTCCAACCCTGTGTCTTATAAGACCCTCTCCCAGAGCCAACTCTGATTTGCTTCTTCTGTACGTAGCTCTTCTGTAATAATATTCTCAACACCATTTAAACATGTTTGTCTACGACTAGACTAATCGAAATAGTCTACAGTAGTTAGCACAGAATCTGCACATCAGCAGAAATGGAAATCAGAAGTCTCGTTCTCAGTTCTCGCAAATCTCTCACTGCGTGCCAAGTGGCGGTGTGGGCTGTGTGTGTGCACTGTGTGTGTGCACTGTGTGTGTGCACTGTGTGTGTGCACTGTGTGTGTGCAACTGCTTGTTGGGAAGGAATAATGACGGTGCGGTGCGGTGTTGCTGGTGATGATGACGATGATCTCACAAATAAAAACAATTCGATCAGTAACATCCTCTAAAGCACTAAAGTATATTATGGCTATCCATCAAGCTGAGAACGATAAAAGCTCTGAGAATGTTCAGTGGAGACAGAGCGAGCAACGAATACCTACCGGTAGCAAAGCGCTGGAGGACTGGGCGGCTCGTCACTCAATCCATCCCAACATCCTCACTGTCTTCGCCTCCTTCTCCATCACTTCTATAAACGATCTCCTCCAGATGGAAGAGAGCCAGCTCTTCACTGTCCTAGCTTCGATGAAGGTCATCACTCGCAAGAAGTGTCTTGGCGAGCTGCAGACTATGAGGTTAGCCTCTTGTCCCCCTCGCCCCCCTCTACCCTACCCTCTCCCATTCATTATCTAACCCCGCTTTCTTTGCTATTTTCTAACTCTCTGCAGAACTTTCAGCGCCTCTTTCCTCGGGAAGTTAAGCGAATTGAGTGCGAGCTATCTGCCAATAGATCCGCTGCCCCAGCTGTGCACACAAAGCACGGAGGATTTTCGTTGCAAGCGAAGAAGATGCTGTTGAGTCTTTGCTCCTAGACTAGTTAGGTTATTGTTAGAGCTGCCCGTAGTGTGTTAATGTGATGTATTATACTGTACTCAAGCTATCAAGACTATTGTATTGAACAGAAGCATTAAAAGCTTTAAAAGTGTTCGATTCTTTTCTTAGAGTGTGTGTCACGCACTATCTTATCTTGCGCAAGATGGCCTTCCTCCTGTCTAGACAGGCAGACCCCCCCCCCCCCCCCACACACACACACACACACACACACGAACTAGAAAGTCCTCTTCTTCACGGATAAAAGTCTCTTCAACTAGCTATGCTGAGGCAGGCGATCACCTCCGCGCCTCTTCTCTCTGCACGTCAGCGAACTGTTTGGCAATGTTCGAGGAGACCGCGCTCTTCACCCAGCGACTGCGCGAGTAGGACAAGCACAGCAAACTCCACCACACATTCATGAAGAATCTGCCTTGATAGAGCGCTCGATCTCCACTATACGAGACGAGCATGACGATGTTGTACACTGCCTCGATCCACTCGCGGAAGATGTTGAGAGCGAGGATGGCCTTGAGGCGCGACTTGAAGGCTCCAGCCCGCATGATATTCAGAACAAAGCCCAGCACATTCAACACAAACAAGACCGCCAGGGAGACTCTGTTCGTCCAGTTGCAGATGAATATCTTGGACTCGTTGACGAGGTCGAAGAGGGAGAGGATGCGCCACGTCAGACAGAAGAAGAGCACCCCCGTGGCCACCGTGTCTGCCTGGCGTAGGAGCGGGAGAAGACGCAGTGCTTTGTCTCTCGGTGTTGCTTGGTATCGCTCCTCGTTGAAGTCGGAGGCCAGGGCCCGCTGAGGATAGCCTCCGATTGGGTGGTAGTCGTCCTGCTGGACAGCAGCAGCCCTGCCCACCACCTCCAGACGATGCTTCACCTGCTGGGCATGGTGGGAAGGCCTTATCGAGAGCCCATCTCTCCTTGTAGAAGAGGTAGAGATGAGTCCCAGTGCAAAAAGCAGTACAAAGAGCAACGCAGACTTCATCTCTGCTGAACCACCTCTCTCAGTCACCCTTCCTCTTAAGTTAACCAATTGGGCTGGTCGTTGATTTGGTTTGATTGATTTTGCCGTCCCTGCGCACTAGCACAGTGAGGCATTATATCTTCTTTTCTCTTGATAGTGTACCATAGGCTTTCGATCACCTTAACAAAAAGTAACTAAGCCAGTAAAAGGGAGGGATTAAAACGATCGTCACGAGGGCTTCGCACGTGGTCACCCACCGTACTACTGGCCTCGCCTGAGCACGTTTAACTTCCTAGATCTGACGGGTTAGGGTGCAGTAGTGCTAGTATGAACGATCATGTCTATTCCTCTCACCACCTCACTATACAAAGCACCTGATGTTCTTAGGTTTAGAGACTGTAAATTTCGAGCTTGATCAAGGCCTACATACTTCAATTGCTTAAGACTCGAGTGGATTATTGTTCATTCTTTCCAATAATGGCAACACTAAGCTCCATGACATGATATTACATTTGCTCACGTCATTTCCTACCTACAGATCCCTTGATTTTCGATTTTGCTCCGTCCACCACCATCGTCGTGGGAGGTTCGCTGCATGAAAGCGCTCCACGAGGCGGGCTGTGAGATTGAGGAAGAAATCTACGCCACCATCAGAGTCCTCTCCTCCTTCTTCCCTCTCCTCCGCGTAGAAGGAGTAAACACGCCCTTCAGAAGTCGCCTTGTAGACGGCGGGCTCTATCTGAGTTCCTTCTCCCCACTCGTTGAAGCTCGTAATGCTTATGAAGTCTGCTTCCGCCCGCAACGCTTCTCCCCACATGTCCTCGTAGTACATGCCATTTCTAGCCAAGAAGACATAAAAAAAGTCAGAGCGCAAAACCACACACTCAGAATGAACAGCCTGACCGTCTGTCTCGAGCGTTTTCTCTGTTCCAGGGTCGAATAAGGCTATCGTTGTATCCGGGACCCACAGACAAACTGCACGCCATGCCATGCTGACGAGCAAACTGACAAATACTCCCCCACTCTCTGGTACTTGATCCATAGGAGAATCCCTCAGTGGCGAAGTAACTGTAGACCCCATCAAAGCCTCCCGCAGACAGATTATCGCCGTCTGCGCGGTCCAGCCAAAGACCGAAAAACACTCCGTCAAGCTCCGATCCGCGCACTGTGAGGTCACCCTTATCGCTCAGCAATCGCTTCCACTGGTCTACGGGGATGTGATATGAATCGTACACATAGAAGACGGGGCGGCGCCTCAGGCGGTAGAGGTCGTAGCGACTGTAGGCGGAGAGCAGGTACTGAAGATCCTCTCGAATGGACTCCACCGATCGAGATGGATAGGGTTCGAGATGGAAAGCCACCTTGAGAGCAGTATTCGGATGGAGGGTGTTGTAGAGCTGCAGGTTGTCCAGCAGCGCCTGCAGTGCTTCGTCAGTGTTGACGCCCTGGCTGTCGGAGGTGTGGTTGCTGCCTGGACGACCCCACCAAGAGACGACGATCACTCCTGCAGCGACATATGAAATAGAGAAGGAGAGTAAGGAGAGTAGACGATACAGCGTGAAGCAACGCCTAACCAACTTTAGCCTTCTCACTGAGCTCTTGGAAATGGTCCATGAGCACCGAGCTGTCCTTGGAAGAGTAGGCGCCTTTGGCCGGATAGTACGGGGAGTGGAGGTGGTCTGGAGGCTCAAAGTGCCTCCCTATCTCCGGATAGCGCAAGTTGACGTGAGGAGTCCAGTGAGGAAGCACGGCGTGGTTCCAGTGCAGATACCTTCCATCTGTTTCTGGGTTACCATACCAAAGATAGTAAAATGCATGTACTCTATCATAAGCATGCATAACCACAAATGCACAACTGAGCAGCAGGTTAGCAAAGAACAGAGCCCTTTTCACCATTTCCTGCTTGCTTTCTTGTCATTTCTGCTGATTTGGAACATGTCCTCCTCTGTGATATCGCGCGCAAAACAATAATAATACTACATTTTCAACACACACACAGAGAGAGAGAGAGAGCACAAGACAAGAGTAACTGTCAGAAATAGGTTTTCAATGATTGTGAATGAAGGAGACCTTGCATCGGCTTGGTCAGTGGACAAAATAGTGCGCTTTTTGATCTCATTCAAACTGCCTGCAGATCAGTTGGCAAGAGTCAGTCTCTTGCTCTGTCAGAGGCGAGAAGAGGTAGTCAGCCTGGTCCCCACTCTGATGAGCGCGGGGGTAGGCGACCTGAGCCTTCTGGAGGAGATTGAGGTGACGTGGCAAAGGAAGCGAGAGAAGGTTCGATTGCAGAAGGAATTCTCATCTAGCAGTCGAGGCAGTGGTGAAACACACTCTCCCAGCACCGCCCCGCAGTGGAGATACACAGCGCACGCTCCAGCTTCACCTCCTCCTGCTATCAACAGCTCGACAGCATTTTCACCGCGTCTTCATGTAACAGGAGTTCATCCACCTTCCGCAACTTTGCCCAGCGAAGACTGCACAGCAACTGAGCGAAATGCAGTGCACGATCTCTACCGCAGAGAACACCTCACCTCAGAGGAAGCTCTCATGCTTTGCAGAGAGGAAAACCTTATCCTACAGAGCAAACTTGACCACTATCGCAAGCAATATGATGGCTTGCTGACCACGAGTTGGAAGAGCCCAGAGAGAGATGCTCACCTCTTGCTGAGCCAACTGGAAGAAAGCAACAATCAGCTCGTTGCCGCGAAGCACCAAGTCCTCGAGCTGCAAAACGATTTGTCAGTTGTTCACTCTTCTAAGGCTAATCAGTCTTCTGAATGCGATTCTTGCCAATCCAGTCGGCTCCAAACAGAGGTCTTGATTGAAGCAGTGCAGCGAATGGCTTACGCTTGCAATCAGGCACTTTGCTTGCCTTCGATCAATGAGAAGGATAGAGAGTGTATTCTTTCTCACCTCTGCCACGCTTTGGGAGGAAATGTTCAGACAATTCTCCTTGCGCATCAACAGCAGCAGCAGCAGCAGCAGCATCAGCAGCAGCGACTGCCGCCCGACGCTGACTTCGCTCCCATAAAACTGTCCACAGACACGGAAGAATTGAATTGGTTTGTTCCTAACGACTCTAGCAGTCGTTCAGATGATCAACTCGTCGATCTGTTCCGACCTTGCGAACTTGTTGACCATAAAAGCAACAAAACAAAACCCACAGCCTCTGCTCTCAAATCAGAGACGGGATTGGTCGAGCCAGTCATTGTGCGAGTTGGAAGGCCTCTATCCGCAGGTTTAAGTGCTGAACGAAATGAGAAAGAATCAACGAGTCGAAACCCTTCCAGCAGTGGCTCGAATCTCAAAGTGAGACCAACTCTGTCTGTGCTTCCTCTCTCTGGCCCTCACCCGTCAGCCACAGTCACTGAATTTAACAACCCCCACCATACTTCTCACACGAGCTTGGAAAAGCATCGTACTTCTGGAGGAAAGAACACTTGCGGCTATCTGTCTTTGACAGAGTTGCTAGCTGTGCTGCAGAAACGTCAAAATGGCCCCGCAACACAAGCACAACAACAACAGCAACAACAACATCATCTGCCTCATCGTCCATGCAGCGCACGAAGCAGTCGCAGCGCTCGTAGTCAATCATCCCAGCGATCGAGAGGCAGTGAACGCTCCACGAGAACATCAACATCAAAAGTTGTGGGCTATGATTTCCCTGTGAGAGAGGTGCTGAGAACTATTGACCATCTCTACAACTCCACACCTTAGTGACTGTCCTATGGTCCACCAGTGCTCTTATCTTACCAGTTCACCGTTCCTCCCTAATCTGACGTTAACTTATTTATTTATTAATCACAATCTATGCTGTGCTCGTCTATTTATCTGCATGCTTGAGGGTCTCCACGAGAAGTTCTTGCAAGCGAGACAACATGTGGCGAGCATCATCCACAAGACCGGCTGCCACAAGTGCATTATCGAACAGTTGTTGGGCAACTAAATCAGCAGTCTTGGGAGCACGATCCTTCATTGCATGTAATTGCACAATCAAAGGATGGCTGGGGTTGACCTCAAGCTGCTGAGGGGGTAGCTCGCTGGCCTCAACACCTTTGCCAGCGTTCGCCTGCTCAACAAGGCGCATCATTCTGCGCAGCGAGCCTGACTCATGATCTGTGACTATGGCCGGAGAAGAAGACAAGCGATGAGTGACCTTGACAGTGCGCACTTTGCTGCCCAGCACCAACGAGAGGTAGTCGCAAAGATCTTTGGCCTCAGCCTCAGTCAATCTACCTGACTCCTCCTTGCCCTTCTCCTCGTCCTTTTCCTTCTTCTCCTCATCCTTCTTCTCCTCGCCGAAGTCAATGGTAGACACTTCTGCAGAAACGAGGTTGCGTCCAGCATATGCCTTGAGGTTGCTCATGACGAACTCATCGATGGAATTGTAGAGAAGCAGGACCTCCTTGCCGTGCTTGCGGAAGGTCTCGAAGTAGGGCGAGGCCAAGGCAGCACTGCGACTAGGGGCGACGAGGTAGTAGACCTCCTTCTGCTCTGGAGGGCAACGAGCGATGTATTCATCGAAGGAAGACAGCGTGCCAGGCTCTGTCTCGCTGGTCTCGTAAAGAAGCAGCTTTGACAACAATTCCATGTACTTGGCGTCCGAGCAGAGGCCCTCCTTCAAGAACATGTGGTACTCTTCATAGAAAGACTTGTATGTCTCGGGGTGATTCTTCTGCTCGTCGGACAGGAAGCGCAACAACTTGCGCACGAGGACGTCACGGATGCGACGCAGTAACTGGCTATCCTGAGGCTTCTCGCGAGACAAAGAGAGAGGCAAGTCTTCGCTATCAACTACACCCTTGATAAAGCGCATCCAATCTGGCAAGAGATCCTTGGGCTTGGACTCGATGAGCACCTTGCGACTGTAGAGATTGACTCCAGGCTCCATGCGGCCCATGCCGTACTTCTCTGAGTGGGTTTTAGGTACATAGAAGAGAGTCTTGAGGTCTAGAGGTGCATCTGTCTTGAAGTGGAGCTTGTAGGTGTATTTGTCGAACTGATGGCTGACGAACTTGAAGAATTCGTCGTACTGCTCGTCGGTGACCTGAGAGGGGGACTGGGTCCAGAGAGCGGGCACAGTGTTCACCACTTCTCCATTGACCTTGATAGGGAAAGAAACGAAGTTAGAGTAACGTTTGATAATACCGCGCAGTCGTTCAGGGTCAGAGAACTCCTTGGCAGACTCCTTGAGTTTCAAAGTGATCTTCGTGCCGTGCAGTAACGTCGACTCGGAGTTGGGCACAGCCACGGAAGAGATACTTTCAATAGAAAAGACGCCATATCCGTCGCTTCCCCAGCGATGAGGAATGTTGTCTTTGTTGTGTTCTGTGAGAGCAGAGAGAGACTCCACCGTGACCTGCTCCGCCACCATGAAAGAGGCGTAGAAGCCCACACCGAACTGTCCAATGATGCCCTCAGCATTAGCGCTGCCCTCTCCCTTGCCACGCACCTCCTCGACAAAGGCCTTGCTGCCCGAGCGAGCGATGGTGCCGAGGTTGGCGATGAGCTCCTCTTTCGACATGCCGATGCCGCTGTCCATGATGGTGAGGGTGTTCTCGGCAGCATTCACGAAGAGGCTGATCTCAGGCTGAGTGTTGATGGCAGCGGGGATGACGGTTCCCTTGACCTGGTTGTAGCGGTACTTCTCGAGGGCGTCGGAGGCGTTGGAGATGAGCTCTCGAATGAAGACCTCCTTGTCGGTGTAGATGGAGTTCGTCACGATGTCCAGCAGCTTGCGAGTCTCAGCCTGGAACTCACGCGTTTCGACCTCAGAGGAAAGAAGACGACGCGCCGAGGCCCACTGCAAAGGATTGACTCTGGCCGCCAAGGGGACCGCCAAGGAGGGAGAGGCCTTTCGAGTGAAGAGCTGGCGAGCTGGCTGGATGACCACAGGCTGACGACTTCCTAGTTGAAGCTGCTGTAGAGACCAGGCCACTATTTGGCTGCGTTTGTTCAAAGGAGTTCTGAGCATGGCGGGCAAATCGATCGATTGTTCCAGACCTTCTTCGTGGTGGAATCTGGGGAGGAGAAACGCGCTTTTCGTGAAGGACTTTTCCTTGATAGTCTAGCGCATTTCCTTTCCGTTTAACGTAAATCCTTAACTGACTGGAGGGCAATGTGCTCTGTTGCAGCCCTTTGCTTGGCTTGGACCAACCATGGCCATTCTCTTCTTTCTTCTCTTCACCTTGCAAAGTTTGTTCATGCCTATCCGCACAGCAGCTGAGAACCTCATCCCTACGTTGAGGAAGACTTCCAAGAAGCCCATGGCTCTTGTGGCGGGATATGTGGGGTCTGGCTACTATGGCCTGCAGATGGCTCCTCTCAAGGAACCGCTGGAGTCAAACAAGGTCTTGCCCACCATTGAGAATGAGCTTCGCAAAGCCTTGGTGGCCGCGAACTATATCACGGAGGCGAACAGTCTGGATCTGGGCAAGATCCACTGGAATCGCTCCAGCCGCACGGACAAGGGCGTGCACGCAGCGCGAGTGGTCTTCTCGGCCAGGCTGGAGTTCCCTAAAGAGCTATTCAGTGACACTGTTAATCCTAACGTCCAGACTGCGCAGGAGCTGCGGAGGTTCCCCGAGGCCGTGGAGCGAGTGAACGCCCTGCTGCCCGGCAACGTGCGCCTCTTCTCCTGCTCCAAGGTCAACCAGGGATTCAATGCGCGCACGGCGTGTCACTGGAGGTTCTATGAGTATATTGTGCCCTTGGAGATGCTGCTGAGAGACGGGGAGCAGGAGGGGGTAGTGGAGGCCACGGTGGAGCGCCTCAACGGCTTCCTGCGCCAGATGGAAGGCTGTCACTCCTTCCACAACTTCCACAGATTGCGACCCAAGCAACTGCAAGCTGAGTGGAGAGAAACCAAGGCCAAGCGAGATCGCAGGAGAGAGGAGCAACAACAGCAGCAAGTGGCTGTGGAGATACTACAGGAAGAACCAGAACCAGAACAAGAACAAGAACAAGAACAAGAAGAGGATGAAGGAGATGCCTCTGATGAAGAACTTCCTACTGGCGTGGACCAGCGAGGCAGCAAGGAGAAGATTTTTGAAGACTGGGAGCAAATGCATCGTCCCATGGCGCCCAAGTCGATAGGTGGGCCACGCTGTGCTATTTGCTCTGACCTGCTGACTAGCTGACTCGCTCTTTGCTTGACATAGGTAACATCTATCGATGTCGAGCTAGTAGCTATCGCAACAGTGAGGGACGAGTGATGGTGAAGGTGCAGATCGCGGGACAGTCCTTCCTCATTCAGTGAGTGACACCATCCCCTCGCCTCGCCTCGCTCTTCTTGCATCCTCATGACAACCTCTTGCTTGAACAGTCAGATTCGCTTGATGATGAGCGCCGCATTCATGAGCACTTTAGGCGTTCTACCTGAGCACTTCATCCAGGTGAGCATGTGTTCTCCTCACACCCCACCACCCCCTACCCTCTAAGAGATGTAAACCATGCTGTCGATCTAGACCGCACTCTCGCTGCCCTATTACTTTCACTTGCCTCTGGCCCCTGCTGAGGGATTGCTGCTCTCTAGCTCAGGCTTCGCGCGCAATGTCAATGGACAGGTACACCTCTTTCCCCTCCTCCATCCTCTGATTGACTCTGACTATTGCTAATGTTTGTTATTGTTGCTGCTATTGTTGTTATTGATGTTGCCGGTGTAGGACATGGCTTTATCTTCGCACACAGCTTCTTCTCCCTACGAACAACTTCTGATGGAGGACCAAGACTATGCTGCCTCAGAGAAGTTCCTCCAGGAGAAGATCTATCAACGAATCGAAGAGGATTGGGTTCGTCTCTCACAGCCAGCAGACAACAATGGAGAAGAGACACCCACCACTGTCCTGCAGACCTATCGGAACTTCATGAAGCGCTTTGAAGTACCTGATGATGTCAGTGCCCAATGGAAGACAATGTTGGAGAGCAGCCGCGCTAAGGAGGCTGCGGAGGAAGAGATTCGAGTTGCGAAAGAAATTGAGCGTATGGGTCGCCGCGTGAAAGAGTTTGCAGATCTCTTGGCGGAGCGCCCGGAGGTTTCGGAATACGACACCAATTGGGAGCCCAGGTTCCTCAAGATGGCCAACAAGCGTTTGCTCAAGGACGTCTACCAGCATCGCGTCTTTTTGCCCAATGGTCTGGCAACCACCTTGGCAGCGACTTTTCAAACCCTGCCGGGTCTCTTGCTCACACAGACCCTGCGCTCACTGGCTGCCCAAGTGGCTTTGGGGAAGCTGCCCGCTAGTCTCTCCGTAGAAGACCTGCTTCAGGTGATTCGCGATCACAGCATTAAGAGCGGGCAGAGCGAGAAGAAAGTGTTTGATGAAGATGATTTGCGTAGATACGTGCAGGATCATCCGCCCCTTCGTATTATAGTCTAACACTCTAATTCTGATTGATATTGTCTCCCAACATAAGTCTAGGCGGGATGCCACAAAATAAAGCTGACTGGAGGGCTCTGCCTGCTGTTCGATAGGCCGACAGATGGAAGACCATTTCATTTATGAGTGATTTAACTGTCGTGGTGATGTAGAGAGAAAGAGATCAAGGTGCAAATGCGACCACATTCACAGCGATAGTTCCGCACAATCAAATGGGCTAGTTAAGACTCATAGTCTACTACTAGCATCTAATAACAGCAGCAATAATTGCCATTTACACACTTCGTTCACACAAGTGGCGTTCATTCACAGATGCCCTGGCGAAAATAACATAGAAGACAAAGAAAGACAGTAGACATTTCCCCTCTTATAGAGACATATACTTATCCAGCAGTGCCACAACTTTAGGATAGACTTGACACCCCGCAGATGGCGCCCAGACATAGTCTAGATGGGCAAAGGTCTGCAAGTAATCAGAGAAGACTACCCACTTGACCGGAAGCTCAGATACAAGTCGCTGCACGTCTACTGGATCAGCAAGGTAGTCATGCTCTCCAGCGAACAAAGCAGTTCTCACGGCCAGAGAGGAGAGGTTATAAAGTGGAGGCTGGGCTTGTCCATAATGTTGGATGTTGCTCTGCTCATTTCCAAAGTCATATCTCTGGAAGGAGTCCACCAAGACACCTTGCATCCAGTGTGCCATATTCTGCAAGGATGTGCCAGCAGGGGTGTTGGAGACATAGACCTGGATGCGGCTGGCATTGAGATGGCGACTGGGCCCGCAGATGGCCATGAGGAAGGAAGCGCAAGCGTGCTCCACTTCCTGGCAGATCTCTGCGGCAACAGTATCAAGAGGTCCGTAAGGAAGGAACTCATATTTGCCGCGCTTGTAAAAGCGTTCAACGAGGTCAGAATTGGCCATCTTCACCAGAATTTTGGACTGCAAGTGAGAGACATAAGCCACAGGAGCCAAAGCAACAAAGAGATCCAAAGAGTTGAGGGCGGACGTTAGAAATGGGTCCAGAGATTCAGACGAGGCGGCGGCGAACATTTGGATCGTCCCCTCTGTTCAGCACCATGATTAGCAATAATAATATACTATACTACGTAGTAGTAAATAACACACACAGCAGTGAGATGTAAAGGGACAAGACCTACCACTATGGCCCACCCAAGAAGTCGACTTGCGCCCTGTAGTACTCAAGACGTAGTGGATGATGGAGGGAAGGTCCTGGGCAGCCATCTCGTCCCAGGAAAAGGCCCAGAAGGCCTCGGAGCCATCGTCAGGGTTCAACGTGGTGTGGTTGCGACCATAGCGATTGCCTCGGTTATTGCTCATCCACACGTCATATCCATGGTCAGCCAAGATATAGGCCAGGGACTCATTCGCGAAGTTGCTGACCCAGGTGAAGGAGCTGTCCAGCAGGCCGTGCTGCAGGACGACAGCCGGCCGACCCGCGCGGCGCGGCGAGGCAAGGCCATGCGGGATGCGAAACGTTGTCAAGATATAGCCATCACGAGTGGTGACATAATGCGTTTCAATGGGATACCCTCTCTTCGTGACGATCTCAACCATGTCCAAGCCCACGTCATCGTCTTTGGGCACTTTCGAGAGGTCGAGGTCGAGGTCTTCAGCCTGAGCCTGAGCCTTCGCCCAATCACCGAGAGAGAGAAGCAGGAGAGAGAGGATCAGCACGGGGTAGCAGTGCATGTTGTAAGTCGAAGACTAAATTCAATGATCCGCTGCAGGATCAATAAACAGCTTGTGAAACACGTCGAAGAAACTACTTCTCTCTAATGTCCATAGCAAATGTAAGCCCCGCTGTCTAACTGATGATGTAAACACTGCAGGATGGTAAATGATGTAAACACTGTCTAACTGTAGTCCATGCAAGAAAGAAAAATGCTAATATACAATAGTAGATTAAATTTATTCTTTCTGTACGAAAACTATTTCATAAAGAAGGATACATTACATAATCTTTACTCTCTTATCGCCCATTCGGTCTTTCAGAAGTCATTGGCGAAGAAGAACTCTTCCATAAAGCTGCCCGTGGTTTTGGTGGGCGGGTAGTTCTCAATGAGCGCGGCATCTTCTTCCTGGGGAGTGGGGAACTGATGGAAGTTGAGGCGAGCTTGGTTAACAAAGAAGGAGGCTGTGTACTGAGAGACAGCCACAGCGTCTGCAGAATGATTGATTGCCTCTTTGGGCACGCCGTCAGACGTCTTGCCGAATCTGGTCAGATAGTGTCATCCAGGCGTTAGCAGTGGTATCAGCAAGAATCAAACGACTACTTACTCAAAGTTGTTCTTCTCTGGGTGCCACTGGGATCCATAGATGGGGTACTTAAAGGCCTCAATGGTAGAGACAAATTCCACTCCCTGGCGATCTTTGTTGGTGGAGAGGACCTGATAGAAGGAGGACAGCGAAGGCGTCTGAGCGAAGTGCTTGGGATAGATGCCATAGTGATGGTTGTTCATGGTGACATTTTCAGTAGAAAGGATGTCGAAGATCTTGCCGGAGTCGCGGAAGAGACGGCTGGACTTGGCATCAGTGGTGAAGTCAAGAGCGATGGAGAGGTTGTAGGCATCCATCTGGCCAGTGGGAGGGTCGAGAACAGAGGTGTCGTGGGCGACTGAGATCAGCAACCATTGAAAGCCCATGCAAGTGCCCCAAACAGGGAAGAAGTCCCCCGCGTCGTTGGCAGCCACGGCGAGATCGAAGATGTACTGCGCAGAGGAGGGGAAGGAGACGCTTCCTCCGGGGAAGAACAGACCATTGATCGACTGGAAAATTTTATCCAATTCACTCTTGGTGGCATAGTAATTAATGGGTACCACACGTGCACCAGCCGACTCCAGGTACTTGACATAAGAGGAGGCGATGTAGAGGCAATCGCCGCCGCAATTTCCTTCCGTTGAAGACGTTGGCTGAGTGAAGACGCCAATAATGGGCCAGTCATTTACCTTAGCATAAGATAAGGTCAAGAGAAGAGCGAAGAAGATTTGGGTGATCAGATAGAGGGCCATTGGGGAGGATTTCCTGCTCCAGCTGGGAGAATGATGGATTGTGGAAGGAAGGAGTTGGTGTTGAGTATTGTTACGATGCGTAGTATTGTCAGATGCGCGCAAAGATACCATCCCAACAGAACAAGACCATCAACTCCACTCTTAACCGGATCCTCTCTGCTGCCCGGACTGCATCGTCAGAGAGAACACCCGTGGAAAATGACGCATGTCGGACGGAATTTCGAAGCTATCGAGGGCGTACGGACGATCTTTAGTGTTTGGATCGTGTCCTTACATTTGTGCGGAGTATTCAAGTGGCTATGTTATGCGGGCGATCCTCCTCGACCTGATGGCCTGAGCGAACTATCTACGAGTGCTTGGTCAGTCTTTTCGCAGGGCCATGGAATCCAAGTGGACGTCTTCTTTATGTTATCAGGCTTCCTCCTAATCAACAACTTGCTGGAGAAGGACAAAGGGTATGTCACGGACTCTCCTATTCGTGACTTGGTGATGATGCTAGCGCGTCGTTTGTTGCGTCTCTGGCCAGCTCTGCTGGTGGCGATCGGCTTGACCTGCTGGTTGCGTGACTATCATGACGACTGGTGGACCTTGGCGACGACCTTGGCCTTCTCCCTTGGTCGTCATCAACCCATAGCCTTCGTGGTCAACTGGAGCACTCGTATGGACATTCAGTGCTCCATCATACTCTTCGCAGTCTTTTACTTGCTCAAGAGGACAAAGACTCTATCCTTTGGCTCCTCTTGCCTTGTGGCCATCTTGTCGATTTTGCCGAAATTCTACAACTTCTTCTTCCGCAGAGAGTTGGTCTCTTACTTATCGCTGAGAATGACGACAGACGACAATCGCTATTTGCCCGTCTTCATGCACAAGGATAGACAGAGTTACTATGTCAGCCAAGGCTTAGAGCTGTCTTTTGTGCATGACCTTGGGGACATCTATCGAGTTGTATTCACCCATGATTATTTGATCTTCTATCAGCGCTTCACTCCTTTCTTTATTGGCATGGCTCTCGCGATGGCATTAAAGTCATCTGCAGAGCATGGAAGTGAGCCTGTAGAGAGCCACTCCTCTCCTGCTCATAGCGCAGAAGCTGCGAATCACAAGACGCCTCCTCCACAATTGAAGAAGGCAGATTCGTTGAACAGTCTGTGGCACGGCCTTTGTCTGGTGCTGACATCAATCGTGGTGATATCGCCTGCACTGCTATCGTTTGCCGCGAAGAAGAGTGCAACCGTATCTCTAACTGCTGGACAGCTCCCACCTTTCTTTCTTGATCTTTTCGTCTCGGTGATCTACAGATCATTGTATGCGTTGGGTTTGGCGTATGTCCTGTATCGATGCCTTCTACCTCATGACCATCCTCTGCGATTATCTATGTTATCCAAGGTGTTGTCGAGCTGGCCATTAAAGAATCTTGGAGTTTATTCCTATGGAGTGTATACAATCCACATGCGGGTCATGATGGAGGTCACTCTGAAGATCTTGCCGCTACCAATGTTGGACGGCATCTTTGGCACCGAGGCAGTCTTCATCAAGTACTTAACATGGCTGCTTGTCACTTATGCACTATCATTGGGCATTTCTTTGTTTACCCATCATTGCGTGGAGGCAGCTTTTGCAAAGCTGGTGACGAGGAATTGTTTGTCGTGGCTACATTCTCTTCTTCACAAATCATCTATTGTCCGTCACAAGACTAAACCCGAATAATTGCTTTGAATCCCGTCGTCCTTCTTGTCGCCCTTCTTGTCGCCAATCAATGAGGTTCTTTTGTTATGTCTGCCCTCTGCTGCAATGTTTGCTCTTTTCTATTTCTATGCAAATTTGCATATGATGTTGGTTAATTCAATGGCGTGTTTATCATGGTCAGAAGTGGGCTTGATATGTCTCTGCAGTAATCCTGTGGCAGTTATATTCAATTTAGTAATCGGCCATCTTAACAAAGCATAGACTAAATTAAGATAAGATAACCTATTATTATTATGTTGCGTGTTCAGCATGGGTTTTGTTTGGTTTCTTGTTGGAGATTTTGGTTGTGTTGATATCTTTCCCACAAAACAACAATGACGCATGTCGGACGGAATTTTGAAGCTATCGAAGGCGTACGGACAGTCTTTAGTGTTTGGATCGTGTCCCTACATATCTCGCTGATTCTGAAGTGGCTATGTTATGCGGGCGATCCTCCTCGACCTGATGGCCTGAGCGAACTATCCACGAGTGCTTGGGCAGTCTTTTCGCAGGGCCAGGGAATTCAAGTCGACGTTTTCTTTATGTTATCAGGCTTCCTCCTAATCAACAACTTGCTGGAGAAGGACAAAGGGTATGTCACGGACTCTCCTATTCGTGACTTGGTGATGATGCTAGCGCGTCGTTTGTTGCGTCTCTGGCCAGCTCTGCTGGTGGCGATCGGCTTGACCTGCTGGTTGCGTGACTATCATGACGACTGGTGGACCTTGGCGACGACCTTGGCCTTCTCCCTTGGTCGTCATCAACCCATAGCCTTCGTGGTCAACTGGAGCACTCGTATGGACATTCAGTGCTCCATCATACTCTTCGCAGTCTTTTACTTGCTCAAGAGGACAAAGACTCTATCCTTTGGCTCCTCTTGCCTTGTGGCCATCTTGTCGATTTTGCCGAAATTCTACAACTTCTTCTTCCGCAGAGAGTTGGTCTCTTACTTATCGCTGAGAATGACGACAGACGACAATCGCTATTTGCCCGTCTTTATGCACAAGGACAGACAGAGTTACCATGTCAGCCAAGGCTTGGAGCTGTCTTTTGTGCATGACCTTGGCGATCTCTATCGAATAGTATTTGCTCATGATTACCATGTCTTCTATCAGCGCTTCACTCCTTTCTTTATTGGCATGGCTCTTGCGATGGCATTAAAGTCGTCTGCAGAGCATGGAAGTGAGCCTGTAGAGAGCCACTCCTCTCCTGCTCATAGCGCAGAAGCTGCGAATCACAAGACGCCTCCTCCACAATTGAAGAAGGCAGATTCGTTGAACAGTCTGTGGCACGGCCTTTGTCTGGTGCTGACATCAATCGTGGTGATATCGCCTGCACTGCTATCGTTTGCCGCGAAGAAGAGTGCAACCGTATCTCTAACTGCTGGACAGCTCCCACCTTTCTTTCTTGATCTTTTCGTCTCGGTGATCTACAGATCATTGTATGCGTTGGGTTTGGCGTATGTCCTGTATCGATGCCTTCTACCTCATGACCATCCTCTGCGATTATCTATGTTATCCAAGGTGTTGTCGAGCTGGCCATTAAAGAATCTTGGAGTTTATTCCTATGGAGTGTATACAATCCACATGCGGGTCATGATGGAGGTCACTCTGAAGATCTTGCCGCTACCAATGTTGGACGGCATCTTTGGCACCGAGGCAGTCTTCATCAAGTACTTAACATGGCTGCTTGTCACTTATGCACTATCATTGGGCATTTCTTTGTTTACCCATCATTGCGTGGAGGCAGCTTTTGCAAAGCTGGTGACGAGGAATTGTTTGTCGTGGCTACATTCTCTTCTTCACAAATCATCTATTGTCCGTCACAAGACTAAACCCGAATAATTGCTTTGAATCCCGTCGTCCTACTTGTCGCGCATTAATGAGGTTTTTTTAATTGATAGCTTTGTACTTCTATTCTTGGTACAAACTATTTAATATCGATGCTAATGTTAATTAAGTACAATAGAATATTTGATCCCATCTTTCATCGATTTTCATTCCATCATCTGATTCCATGGAATTCGCTCTTCACACCGACCAAATCGATGACTTGGTTCAACGAGCTGTTCGGCCTTGCTGAACCAAAACTTCTGAGTGCGGTTCATAGCAACTTTGTTCTTTCTCCGAAACATGACTGCATAATGTCCTTAGCTAATGGACGAGTCTATCAAGTGGGCAGCTTCTCCACTCCCACTGTAGCAGACTTGCGAGAGCGAGCCTTGCAGATGCTCTCTCTGCGTGCCTATAGGAGAGTGAGTCTGGAGGTCGACCATCTCCTCACGGGAGATATTCTGGAATGGCATCATAACCATCCCTTTGCCACGTTTCAAGCAGCCAGCCAATTTAACTGCTTGGACTTCCCCCAGCAAACCTGCACACCAGAGGACGGCATCACGCACTATGCTTCAGTCCGCTCTCAGGGTCAGTCTTGTGCTTTAGCTTGCCCCGGAGGTGCGCTTTATCGCAACTACTTCTTGCCCGTGTGGGATGAAGACAAGCAATGCTTCCAAAGCGGACAAAGTGCCGATCTGCAGATCAACAATCTCGCCTTGTTGGAAGAGGCCCTGGGCAATCGAGAGATGGGATATTGGAACGTGAGAAATGGATACATTAATGTTGAAAGCAAGGATAAGCTGCTGGAACTGGCCGAGCGGCTATCCAGCCCATCAGCCCAACGCCTTTTTCGCGACAAAGTCCAATTGGGCTGGCAAGAGGATGTTGAAGTTAGCTTTAGCAGGCGATTTGAGTCCTTATGCCCTCCGAGAGTAGTAGTAAGTCAGGTTCTTTGTAGTGCTGTCAGCTGCTCCTTCTCCCCTTTTCCCAACACCGTGTGGCAAGGTAGAGATGTCACCCATGCTATAGACCTCTTCTCGCCCTTGATATCTTACCATGTACCTGGCTGTAGCTTTCGCAAAGCTCGTTCTACAGGCAGCCTACGAGGGCACTCTCTGGGCTGGGATATTAAACATGATGCAGCACGAGAAGGATGACCACCCCAGGGGCAACAAATGCCGCGAGATCTTTCTCACTCTTCTGGGAGGTTAGAGCTGCTCACCTTTATGATAGCTCGACCTTATTGATTGTATCAACAGGAGGAGTTTTTGGCAATGAAATCTCTTGGATCTCGGACAGTTTGTTGCGAGCTCTTAAATCAGTCAGATCTGACCTTTCTACTATTTCCACTTCCTCGCCGCAGAAAGAGGAAGAAGCGACTTTACTAGTGCATATCTGCCACTACAGCAAAGTGAATGAAGAAGTTGCTTCTGTTGTGAACCAGTGATCGAGGCACACCCAATCTCTTGGAAGGAGTTTCTCATGCTGCTGCTAACAACACAGAGCAGAGGAGAAGAGATCGACCTACCCCACACGGAGAGGCAACTGGAGAAACAAGAGAAAAAACTTGCTGTACAACAAAGTTAAAAGGTTACGACTGCCTCCAAACCAGAGATGTGTCTGGCAGAATGGCAGATCATTGCCCATCAACACTTAGCGAATGAAAGAGTGCAAGTTCTTCAACCAGCGCACGTACTCCTTCTGCTCCTTCTCACGAGAGTAAGCCACGATGAAGACAGCCAACTCCCTGTCGATGCCACGCTTCTCGAAGAAGCGGCTTAATCCCTGCTGCAGCTGCTCATCCAGGTCCCCAAGGTTGGGGCCGCCATAGATTTCCATGTTACCATTCTCCTCGTCCTTGGGCAGGAAGCGCACGCTTTGGATAATGGAGTCAGTCTCGGTGGCGGTGGCCATAGCAGCCAACTTGGTATCTCCCTTGACGATGGTCACCTCGAAGTCGATGCCGAAGTTGTTTTCCATTTCCTCTTCCTGTTCCTCTCCCTCCTCATCCATTTCCTCCTCGTTCTCGAAGACGTTATCATCAGTAGGAAGGTCATCATTCGTGTTCTGTGTGTCGAACTTGATGGTGATGTGCTCGTCCTTGAAGGTTCGGGTGAGAGTGACCATGGCTTCGCCCTCCTTCGTCGCCACGTGGAAGGTCTTCTCCACCTGCTTGACCAAGTCAGCAAGCTCAGGGTCAACTTCAGTGTTCTTCTCCTCGTAATCAATCTCGTTCGCGACGATCTCAGCAAGAGGGAGAGGCTTGTTTTCCTTGTGCTTCGAAAAGTCACGCTTGGCGACCAAGAGATTCAAGGAAGCGGCAGCTGGGCGAGCCACCACAGAAGAAGAGATAACACTCTTGCAAAGAGTCTGGGCTTGACGCAGTTGATTACGGACGAGACGGTTCATGTCGATGGAGTGAAAGGTGGTCTGTCTGTGTTCTGGAATGGAATGGTTGCCGAGCCCCCCCTCCCTCCTGCACACCACGGAGTGCTTCCAGAAGGACAGATTTTAGGGATCTGGGGATCTGGATATTTGGAGATCTGGAGCCGAGGAGGAGGTTGGGATCACTAACTATGAAGAATATCATCGAGAGAGCATGCGCTTCTTGAGATCTTTCACTTTAATCGGCATCAGTTTTCCTTCTTCATCCCATTTAAACTGCTTTTATTCCAAGCACGCTCTCTTCCAGTCGTCTTCTTCTTTCTGCAGCGGTGCCATGCGCTCCTCGTCAGCGAATTCCGTCGTGCAGGAAGTCCATGGCGTGAGTCAGCCGCAGCCCTACTACTCGCTCTTCCTCACTGGCGGAGGAGTGAGCACCGTACAATGGCTGCTCACCGTGCCAGGCGGAAGTCAGTCGATTAAGAGTGTGGAGATTCCTTATTCTCGATCGGCCACGCAAGACCTGCTGGGCCTGTCCTCCTCCTCCTCCCCTCCCTCCTCTTCTTGGTGCAGCGAGGAGGTGGCTATTAATCTAGCAAAGGCTGCTTATGAGAAGACGATCCAGTGCATCGCTGCGGAGCATCCTCGGGACCTGGCGGACAGTTCGAAAGTGAATGTTTTCGGTGTTGGCTGCAGCGCGGCTTTGGTCTCCGCGCGGCCAAAGAAGGGCGAGCACCGCTGCCACATTGCCATCTACTCGCCTGAATCCATCAAGGTGCTCTCCATAGTCTTGGATAAGGAGGCTGGCCGCAGCCGCGAGGAGGAAGACCAAGTCTGCAGCTATGGCGTGCTCCACCTCCTGCGTCGACAGCTTTCCCTTCCGCCTCTCCCTCCCTCTCTATTAGCTCCCTCTCCGAAGGATGTCATAATAGAGAAAGAGATCCCCACGCCGGATGTCTTGCGAGAGGTGGCGGAAGGGCGACGACAGCACGTCCTGCTCTTCCCGGGCCCGCAGCCTGTGCAGCACTGGCTCTCTCTGGCTTGCGCGCGGCCAAATCTGCCTCGGGGAGCCATCGTCTACCCAGGATCCTTCAATCCTTTGCACGAAGGCCACGTAGAGCTGGTAGAAGCGGCGATTGAGTGGGCGGGACAAGGAGAAGAGGTCCTTGTCGTTTTCGAGGTCGCTGCCATCAACGCGGACAAGCCTACTCTCGCCTTCGATACTCTTAAGATGCGCCTGCAGCAATTCCAAAATCACCCTCTACTTCGAGATAAGAAGTACAGCTTGGCTGTGGCAGTGACCAGATTGCCTCTCTTCGCCTCCAAGGCACAGCTCTTCCCTCACAGCCACCTCCTTGTTGGCGCGGACACTCTGTCCCGCCTATTCGATCCAAAGTACTATCTGCGCGATCCTACACAAGTAGGTAATACTTCTCAAGCACTGCCTGCTCTGGCTAAGGCGATGACTCAGATCGCCAGTGCCGGTTGTGATTTTGTCGTGGGCGGTCGCCTGCAGGGTGGAAGCGATTCCTCGTCTTTCCGCACTCTCGAGGCTATTACAGCAGACAGCGATACGGCTCGCGCTATGCTGGAGCTTTTCCCGGATATGTTCCATGGCCTCAGTGAAGAATGTTTCCGGCGAGATCTTTCCTCCACTGAGATCCGACAGCGTCTCACCCAACACCACCCTTCTCCTCCTCCTGGTCAAACAGACAAAGAAAGGCGCCAGTGATAGAATAGGTTGGAAGTGAGTTAAGCCTTAACTATAATGTATGTGGTCGGCTAGGGAGCAAAATATCCACACCAAAACAATGAATATAAACACAACGTCCCATCAAGGAGAGAATTGACGGAATAAGGAAAGAGTCAAAGGGGGTGCTGTAAAACGACAGCCAAGAAGAAAGGAGATGCTAACTATGCATAATTAGCGGGCCGAGGAGGCGGCATGGGCGGCTGGACAGTATAGACAACGTCGTCGAGGAGGATGGCTTCCGTATCAACCGGCACGTCCGCCTCGTTGGCATAAGCTTGCAAAGTACGCACAGGCTCGGCTTGTACGACAGCTGCATTCATTGCGATACTAATGCGGCTTCCACCAGGCAACGAGGGGCGTGCCTGTGCAGGAGCAATCACAGAAGCACCACCATAATACACCGAGATTCGTGCCGAGTCGGGCATGATAGTTGCTGCCTCAGCCTGCGCTGGCAGTGGTGATCCAGAGGAAGGAGTGGCAGGACGTACAGGAGAAGAAATGACAGGAGTGCTTGACCGTGCGGCAGAGGAGGAAGAGGGTGGGGTCGCAGGAGGAGCAGGTGGGGTGGAGGAAGTGACGGGAGTAGCTGCACGGGAGGTAGATGGTGAGGGGCGAGCAGGAGGTTGCAGTGATCTGAGATGCGCATTGGCAATTCCAACCGTTGAAGCATTGTTTGTCGAGCCAGTTGTGGGATGTGGAGGAAGGTTGTTAGTGACTGGAGCAGCCACATGAGGAACTGGAGCAACAACGGAAGGAATCGGAGGAACAGGAGCAGGAATTGACCCTGGATTTAGTTGTTGTCGAAGGAACTCCACCACCAACTGCACTGCCTGCACGCAGCATGGTCGAACCTTAATGTGCTTGTTGAAGGCAGCTCCAGATACCGAGTTCTACAGAAACATGAAAATAAATCAGAAAACCACTATGACAGGATGAGAAATCAATGCTAATGACTGCGTACCAAAGAAACAGCTCCATTGAGGCGTCCACTGAGAAGAGTATGAGACTGTCCGAAGAGCAGATCATCAGCCACGACTCGCGGTGCTACTTTAGGCAGGCTGAGATTGGGAAGAGGGCCAGGCGCCTCGAGAGCAGCATGGAGGCCGCGCTGGAGCACAGCTGCGTCGATGACTTCACCCAGCGGGCAGTGCTTTTCATGCACCAGATAACGCATAATATGCAGATGTCCTTGTTGAGCAGCGACGGCCAGCACAGAGAGTCCCGACGCGGTTCTCAGACAACGCTGGACAGGGGAGGAGGCAGATGCTCGATCAAATAGTGCGCACTTTTTATCCTCCACCAGCCAGCGCAAAAGGTTCAAGCTACCTCCACTGGCTGCACAGTGGACATAATAAGCGTGATTTTGGTAGACAGAGAGTCGGTTATGAAGATTGAGATTGCCCGACGCGTAGACAGCTAAGGCCAGGCGTTCATCGCCTGCCTTGAGTGCAGCTACAAAGTGCTCAGCTAGAAGGTGGCAGAGATGGCAGACACGCACAACTCTCTCTTCATGGCAGTAAGTGGGAGGTAGCATCGAGGCTGGCCACAGCTTGTCCGAACAAGCAGGACAAACAAGGTAGCCACAGTTGCGGCAGTGATGACCAGCCCGAAACATGGAGAACGGCACGCGGCAAAGACGGCAAGTGGAGGAGGAGGCCTTGCCTTGCCACACGGGAGGCGCGACGGAGCGGCAGAGATCCTCGCAGATGGAGCGGGTGGGGCAGGCACCCAGCTGAAGGTTATCAGGACGATTGCCTTGCGGTGAGCGATCCTGCCTTCTCAATTGTGGCTGGCGCAACGTCAGCGTACCCTTCCACTGGCTCCCCCCGCTAGCAACTACCTGATAGGAAAGCAGCTGGCGGCGGTTGATAAGGAAAGCCTCAGGTTGTTCGGAAAGCACGGGGCCATCAACCATCAAGGTAGCTCTGGCCGTTGTGCTTTGATGGCTGGGAACAGTGGCGGTGTCGGGGAGCGCGGACTGGATGGGCGACTCCAACGGCTGGGAGGTTTGCTGGGAAAGAGAGGAGGACGAGGTCAGAGGGTTCGAGCCGTCCGCCAATGCCGAGGAATCAGTATAGAGCTCCCCGAAAGAACTCATATCATCTAAGCTATCGTCACCGGCCTCGGAGACCGCAGCGCTCATGTTATCGTGTAAGGGCACGGAGATGTCGATGGCTCCATCATTGCCCACTGAGGCAAGAACACTTTCTCGAGAGTCTTCGGGCATAATCTCCGGCTCGAGGTGGATAACATCTTCAGAATCTATGGAACTTGCCGTTTCTTCCATTCTGTCTGTCTGAATGGAAAGCGTTGGAGGGAGGATGTAACAGTAACAACAACAAACTCCAACTAGACTGACTAGTCCAGCAAAATTACCGCACAAAGCAATACAGTGCCCAGCAGCCAGACAGCCAGACAGCCAGACGGTCGGATAGGCACCGACTGTTATTGCGCTGGGTTGGTAATAATTGATGGGCGGATTGGATTATTTTGGCCAATTCTGATTGGGTTTTGTTGAGATCAGCAGCACTTCCAATTCCCCTTACTTTGGAAGAAGAAGAAAAAGAAATAGCAGTAAAGAGGAAGAAAGACGAATCATAAGAAGGAGCAGAATGCTGTCGCCCTTCAGCAGCGTGGAGAAGAAGATCGAGAAGATCTGCAAGTCTTCGGGCAGCGTGAAGGAGATGCGCAAACTGCTGCGGAGCAGACGAGTCAACATCAACATGCTTCTCCTGGTAAGGTGATGTTGTGAAGCTCTCTCCCTCCTAGTGAGCCTCATCGGGGGGTCACTGTGTGCTGCAGGAGGAGAGGTGGACGGCCATGCATCTCTGCGCCATGCACGGCTTCGCGGACCTGTTGACCTTCCTCGTCAATGAGGCGGGGGCTAATCCCACCATCTGCGCCACGGTATGGAAGGTCTTCTTGCTTTTCCTGACTGGTATTTGACTGTGCGTGTGTGTGTGTGTGTGTGTGTGTGTGTGTGTGTCAGGACAACTTGCTCACTCCGCTGCATGTCGCCTGCTGGAAGGGACACGTGGAGGTAGTGCGTGTCCTCCTCCTCCTGCGCCCACAGCCTCATCACGCAGTGGACATCAACAGCTCGACGAAGGACGGCCAGACCGCTCTGCACTTCGCTTGCTGGTACGGCTTCTATGCCATTGCCGCGCTGCTTCTGACGCACGGCGCATCGCTCCTGGCAATCAACGCCTCTGGGCAAAGCGCGTTGACGATAGCGTCTCGCATGGGCAGGGAGCACCTCGTGGACCTGCTGCTCTCCTCGATGCCCAGCGAGGACGACAAACTTCGCTTGCTCGCCTTGCGCGACCACGAGGGCTATTCCGCGCTGCAGCACGCCTGCTACGAGGGCCACGAGGACGTGGTGAAGGCTCTGCTGCGCGCCGGCGCCGCCATCGACAAGGAATTGCGCGCTTTCTGCCGCAGACACGTCTCGGCCAGAGACCTCCTCAATCGAGTCATTCTGCCCGAGCAGAGAATGCGAGCGTCGAGTGCTTCCAGCTCGCGCTTCTCTGGCAGTGAGGTGGAGCAGGAGGAGGAGGAGGAGGAGGGAGAGGAAGGTCTTCTAGTGGAGGCTTTGCTGTCGTCCAGTCGCCCCGATTTGACTACCTCCTCCTCCTCCCCCTCCTCCTCCTCCCGCATGGTAGCCAATAAAGACATTGCGAGGTCTCCCTCCTCTAAGAGCCAACACTCGATACCTCCAGACAGAATTGAAACAGAACTGGAGGAAATCCACCAGCAACAGGACGAGCAGCAGGAACAGCAGCAGCAGCAGCAGCAGCAGCAGCAGCAGCAGCAGCAGCAGCAGCAGCAGCAGGAGGAGGAGGAGGAGGAGGAGCGGAAACAAGATGAACAGATGAAGGAGGAGGAGGAGGAGAAGTTGAACAAAGAAGAAGTAAAAGAAGAAGAAGTAAAAGAAACATTCGAACCCGAGCAGATGGTTCTACCGCGTTTCTCGACTGTGGGTACCCAAACGGTTGATATGAAGGAGGAGGAGGAGGTGGTGGTGGAGGAGGAGGAGGTGGTGGTGGAGGAGGAGGAGGTGCAGATTGGCAAGACAGCGAGAGAGTCTCAGACTGGCCTGGAGCATTCCATAACAACAACCCTCCAGCTAGACGAAGAGGAGGAGGAGGTTGAGGAGGAGGAGGAGGAGGAGGAGGGCGGTAACGATGACGAGCAAGAGCTATTTAAAGAGGAAGAGAAGCATCAGCTGGACTTGTCATCATCATTGTCATCATGTTATCTGAGTCAGAGGTTGCTGTCAGTGGATGCCTTCGCCTCTCTGTGGGCGCTGTGCAGCTCTTCTGCTACCCCCTCCTCCTCCCCCGCCCCCATCATAGCCACGCCCTCTTCTCCGCACAGTCTGTCAGACAAGGAGCGAGCCAAGGCTGTCTCCGAGCTGCTCGATCGCCACGCTGGACTACCTCTCAACCGCCTCGTGGACGGCGACGGCCGCTCGCTGTTGATGACCGCCTCGGCCGCGGGACTGCCTCGAGTCGTCGCCGCCCTTCTCTCGCACGGCGCTAACCCGGGGCTGCTGGACAAGTACCAGCAGAATGCCGTGCACCTCGCAGCGCAACGGGGACACAAGGGGGTGATCGAGGAGGTGCACCGCTACCTCTTCCGCGAGGCCAGTGCGCACTGCACACTACCGCACCTCTCCTTCGCGATGGAAGTCTTCAACCACTTCGACTGTCACCACCGCACCCCGCTGCTCGTCGCTGTGGAGAGCGGGCAGGAGGCGGTAGTGCGCTACCTCATCGAGGAGGTGCGCGTGGATGCTACCCTCTGCGACGAACAGCAGCGAAACGTCTTCCACCTCGTAGCCATGCGAGGCGACGCTGCGGGAGCTAGCCTCCTCTTTGTGCTCCTCGCGCAGTGTGACGCCCTACATGATCTAGCCAAAGAAGAGGTAAAGGCGCAGGAGCAGGAGGAGGAGGAGGAGGTGGTCCTCATCGCCGACTCTCAGGACTACAAGCGACTGCTTGCTCGAGGCCGCCCGCTGACTTGCTATCGTCTGCTGTACGTTACCTCTCGGCTACTCTATGCGTTGTCGAGGCAGGGAGAGCTACCCGCCGACCTAGCTCGCCACGCAGACACGCGCCTCTACCTCTCGCACTTCCTCGCCTACTACCTCGCCAAACGGGCTGGCCGAGTCGACCTGCTCCAGCGCCACAGCCTCTACCTCGAGCAGATAGAGAGACGGTTGCGCGCAAACCCCGGTAACACTAGCAGCTACCGCAGCGACGGAGGAGGAGGAGGAGGAGGAGGAGCTTTGCCTCTCCCTCCCATTTCACCGCTAGACACTACCTCTTCACCCACTTCTCCCCCTCGCAACCTTTCGCCAACGAATTCCCGTTCTGTGCGGAGATCGACAGAGGTAGAGGGAGGAGGAGGAGGGGCGGTGGCGGTGGAGGAGATCATGGAGAGCTACCGCAAGAAGATGCGCGCCCTCACCGCCTCTCTGACCACCACCACCACCACCTCCTCCTCCTCCCCGCCCAGAGAGTATTCCTTCAGTCGGTACTACCGGAAGAGGTACTCGCCGCAGAAAGAGTCTGTACACCTCCTCCTCCTGCGCCACCTCCTGCAGCGCTGCGCTACCCACCTGCTCACTGAGGCCTTCTCACAGTGGCAGAAGACCAGCCGCAAGCCCGCGCTACCCTCCCCCCTCCACCCCCGCCTCCTCGACAAGACCTTCAAGCTGCTAGACGAGGAGGAGGAGGAGGAGGAGAGGTGGCAGCAGGGGGGGAGATACCGCAAGCCTCCCAAAAGAAGTCATAGAGAGCGAGGACTACCCGCACCTTCACTACGTGCTCCTGCTCCTGCTCCTGCTCCTCCTGCTGCTACCTATATTGTGCCTGCTGCTTCGTTAGGCTGTGAAGGCTTCGCTACCGAAGAGCGATTGGCCAAACAGGAGGAGTGGGAGGAGGAGGTGGAGAGGACGGTAGCAGCAGCCTATCGCTCTGCTTCTCTGTCAAGCAAGAGGGTAGTGGAGGAGCAGGAGGAGGAGGAGAGTGCACAGGTAGCCTCGGTGCTCTTCGCCAATCGCGCTACCCTGTGGGCCATCTACCGCCACTACTGCAGTGGTCGCTCAGCCTGGCTGGCTAAGCCTCGCCGCGTTACCTCTTCTCTGCTGGAGGAGGCGCTGCACTACCACACGCTGTGCATGCTGTCACCGGCCGATCTGCTACACCTGCTCAGCGCCTTCGCCGTCTACCCCGCGCTCTGCCTGCGTGGCCAGGTGCAGACTGCCGTGCAGACTGTTCTCGAGTCTAGCAGCAGTGGCAATGGGGGAGGAGGAGGAGGTGGAGGAGGAGGTAGCGAGTTGTCCTTCCTGCACTTCCTCGCCGTGCTCGTGCTACTCTCGCGAGGCGTTCCCGTCCGCGGCCGACTGCTACAAATTACCCTCTTGCTGCAAGCCATGGAAAGGTCAGCCTAACCAACCTAACCTAACCTAACCTAACCTAACCTAACCTAACCTAACCTAACCTAACCTCATTGTGCTAACGCTATGTTATGTTAATGCTGTGTTATGTTATGTTAATGCTATGTTATGTTAATGCTGTGTTATGTTATGTTAATATACTATGTTATGTTATGTTAATGCTGTGTTATGTTATGTTAATATACTATGTTATGTTATGTTAATGCTGTGTTATGTTATGTTAATATACTATGTTATGTTATGTTAATGCTGTGTTATGTTATGTTAATATACTATGTTATGTTATGTTAATGCTGTGTTATGTTATGTTAATGTAGTTCGGAGGGAAAGATTCGTTTCGCTCAAGCAAGTCGCGAGGCTCGAATTCTGCCGCCCTTTCGCCTGCCGCGCTTCCCCGACGACACCCTCGCACACCAACAACGAGTTACCTTTCGCAGATAATACTGTACTGTACCAGGGAAAGAGAAGTGCTAGTGTGTGCTAGTGTGTGCTAGTGTGTTTGTGTGTTTGTGTTCGTATCTATTTTATGGTGTAGCTCTAAGCTCTAAGTCTGGCCAGCTGGTCCAGATAGCCAAATCTGGCCCCTCTCTCAACCTTCACAGACCCTGCGCATCGTAATAATCTCCCTCTCATCAAGAAGGCAATCACCACACCACACTAGGTCCTAGACTACAACTACACTGTGCAGGTACTGTACTGTATACTATACTATAGTCTACTATCACTATATATGGCATTGACAGCAGCGCAGTTGAATCCGACTGACTTGGAGGAGGAGGAGGAGGAGGAGGAAGAGACTGAGGATGGCTTCGTGATGATTCCTGCTCGCCAAGTGTCCCCTCTGCCTCTGCCTCTCCCTCTCCCTCTGCCCTGTGTCTCTCCCAGCGAGGACTGCGCGGCCGCCCATTTCAACGACGAAAACCCAATTGAAGACCCTTCGATACAGACTGTGGCCAATGATTTTGTCGCAGAGGAAGCTCCTCAAGCAGAGCTGCTCAGTGCCTCAGACTCAATAACGCCTCGGACTCCTCCTGACGATCCTCTCTCTTCAACAGAGACCCGCCTCTCTCCTCCACCACCACCACCACCAACAGCTGCTGAGGAAGTGCTAACAACAGAATCTCCTCCTCCTCCTCCGACTACCCGAACTGTTCCGTCAGAGAGCGAGATCGGGTGCTGGCTGAGCGCCAATCAACTGGACGGGCGATTCGAGGAGGTCTTCCAGCTCTACGGCCTGCGAGACCTCCTCGACGTGGCGGTGATGGAGGAGGAGGTGCTCCTCGACATTCTCTTCCAGTCGCCTTCGCCTTCAGAATTCCTCCCCGCTGACCGCGAGATCTTGCTCGTGAAGATCGCCGCGCTGCGGTCAGAGCATTGCCAGCGCCTCGCCCGACAGGAAGAGGAAGACGCCGCCTTGGCTCGCCGCCTGCAGGAAGAAGAAGACCAGCACACCTCGTAACCATAACCTAATTCATAACTTACTACTATTTACAAGCCCTTCCCTCCCTTGGTAGCCTTGCCATGGATCTCCTCCTAGTCTAGGTGTAGAAGCGGATGAGGAGGAGGAGGATGAGCCACGCGCACAGCAGAGCTAGCAGCGCCACCTCCTCCGCCGCCGTCAACCGCCACTTCCTCTCAACCTCTCGCCCCTCCGCGAAGGCATTCACGTGCTCCACAAACTTCATTTGCACCGCTTGCAGCCGAGCACGCAACTGTTTCCCCAGAGCGACCGCTGGCGCTTCTCGGCCGACTGCCTGGGCGGCTGGCGATGAGGAAGGAGAACAGCGACGAGCGATCTCATCGAGCCAGTGCTGCAACTCCTGGTCTGCACTCTTTATTGCCGCGAAGATATCCTCCATCCAGGCAGCGACAGCGGCGGCAAGGGTGGAGGAGGCGCGCCAGCTGTCCCAGCGCTGCTGCAGAGCGAGCAGCCAGAGGGCGAGGTCTCGCGGCAGACGAGCATGAGCATCGAATCCCGCAGCCTGGTCGTAATAACGCTTCGCCAAGTGAATATCTCTTGGCACACCATCACCCCAAGCATGCATGAGGCCCAAGTTGAAGGTAGCCTGGCTGTGCTTGAAGTGCGCGGCCTCTTGATAGTAGGTCAACGCCCGCACGGGAGAAGGATCAAGCTGGGCATGGCCGTAGTAATAGTAGTCTCCAAGCAGCATGAGGGACTCAGCCTGCCCTTGGGCTGCGCTCAACGCATAGAGCGCCAGGCCGCGCCATTGGCACTCCCAGGCGAGAGTCTGGTCACTGCTGCCCTCCTCAACTTCACGAGGCGATATGGTTTCGTTACTTGGCGTGGAATTCAGAAGCGCAGCTATTTCCTGCACTTGACTTGGGGAGAGCCTCGCCACGGAAGAGGCATTGGGCTGACCGTGTGGACTCACCTGCAACAGGCGCAGAGAGTTGGAAGGAGACGGCGATGCGGCGAAGAGATGGAGCAAATGCGCGGCATTGAACTGAGCCGATTCAAAGCCAACAGCCGCATAGCGCGCGAACAGGTCCAGAGCCTGCAGAGCGCGGCCTTCGCGGAAGTGTTCGTGGGCGATGTTGAGGCCCTGGGCCCAATCGCCTCGCTCAGCCACAATCTTGAAGTAGCTGACTGCTGCTTCACATGCGGAGGAAGAAGGAGAGGCAAGGGGAGGTGGAGCTCGACCCTTGAGCAGCACGGCCAGGCGATGCGATGCCAAGACGTTCCCCATCGCCGCCGAGCTAGAATAAGCCTGCATGGCTGCTGCGATAGTCTCTTGTCGAATGGGGCTCCCCATCCCACTTCCCTCCTCCTGCTCCACAGCTGGACTGCGCCCCAAGAGTAGCTCTCCCAGCAAGAAGCCAGCGTCGGGGTGGTTGGGCAGCGCGCTGGCGAAATACTCGCGACTCAGAGTCGCATTCACATCCATGCCCAGCAAGCCGTGCATGTGTGCATAACCCAGCGCAACGAGACCCGCGGGCTGATTCTTCTTGGCCGCAAGGCGCAGCAATTGGCGAAGACCCTCGGAGTCTTGCCCCGCAGCGTCCCAATCTTCAGCTCGGAAGAAGAGACTGTAGCGATGACGGCGACGTAGTAGCAATAACGCAAGTGTGCCTGCTACATTGACATTTTGAAGACGATATGCGCGGTGCAGGAAGAAGACGGCGCGCGACTGGTTGACAGGCACGAGGCGCGATCCCCCGAGATAGAGATTGCCCAGCAGCCCGGCAGCCACGCCGTCTCCATCCAGCGCCAGCGCCGCATAGTAGTCAACAAGCTCTTGAGTGGCTTCCGATCGAACCCACTGACTGGCCGGGTCCTCCAAGGCGGACAGGTGGGTCGTGTCGATCACCTCCGGGTAGCCGCGCTCGGCGATGGCGTCGGCCGCGAGGTGGGCAGCGAATTCGTAGAATGGAAGTGCTCTCTCGCAGCTCTCTGTGACGCCGACGCCCTTCAGGAAGCGATAGCCCATGCCGAGCGCGGCTTCTGGATCGCCCGAGAGCGCCGCCATGGCCTCCAGCGCGAGGCCTTTGCCCGCGTCCATGGGCACCAGAGCGCCATCGTAGACGCCGACGCTGTAAGCAATAGAGAGGCGATGCTGAGCCTCTTCGTTGCCCGCGTCCGCCGCAGCGACGAGCCAGTCCCACGCCGAGCGGTCCCCCAGGCAGACCTCTTGCCGCGCCAGCTCAGACAGACGCCACAGCGCGGTGTTGGCAGCCCGGCCCTCTCCTCTCTGCGCTGCATACTGGTAGAAGACACAAGCCTCATGAGCGGTGGAGGAGGAGGAGGAGGAGGAGGCGGTGCTGCGGAAAGAGGCGAGCAGATCGCGGAAGAACTCGTCCTGCTCCACGGCTTTGAAGAGGTCCACGTCTGCTCCGGACAAATGGCTGAAGATGCCCACCCAAATAAATAAAAGACAGGTCTGAAGAGAGCGAGGCATGGTCAAAGCTCTTTGCACCCAATTTCGCCCAGGTTCTCCTTTTCTCTTTTGATCTGATTCGATCTGATCTTGTTGTTGCCTCTCTCACTCACTGACTCCCTGTTAACTTAACATCTCTCTCCGACTCCCTGTTAACTTAACATCTCTCTCCGACTCCCTGTTAACTTAACATCTCTCACTGACTCCCTGTTAACTTAATCCCTTTCCCGCGTACAGCAACAATATCTGCCCCTCCGCGGCGGTCATGGCGAAGAAAAGCGACTAGACGATGAGCGACTCGGAGAAAGACGATAAAGAGAATTTAATCGCTGACATCTTCGGAGATAGCGACGATGACTTCCAGCCAGCTCCTGCCGTGGCCTCTTCTGCTGCTGCTCAGGCACCTCCCGCTGGATATCTCGACTCGGACGACGGCAGCATATTCGGCGACTCCGACGACGACAAGCCCAAGCCTGCGGCCAACAAGACTTCGAAGCTCAAGCGCAACTCTGTGAAATTCTCCAGCAGCGCTGGCGACAACTTGTTGGACAGCGACGACGAGCAGCCTGGCCGAATCCAATTCGACAAGCGTAAGCGAAAGAGCGACTCGAAGAAGAGCAAGCAGCGCATCTCCAAGAAGGCCAAGGCTTCCAATAGCAGTGGCCAGCAGCAGCAAGAGCAAGAGAAAGAAGAGGGCGACGAGTACGACTCAGGCGAGGAGGCGGTGCGGACGCGCGAGGACGACGACTTCATCGACGACGACGACGAGCACGCCGACCTCGTCAAAGAGTACGACGATGACAACCAGGACTTCGCGGACGAGAGGCCTCTGCCTAAGAAGGGGAGCAAGAAGTCCTCCTCCTCTTCTTCCTCCGCATACACGGGGTCCTCTGCTCCTCGCGGCAAAGAGACTGACCCTCTTTCTCAGACTCTCCTGGAAATGAAGGCGCCTAAGGCCCGCCAGATGACTGCTGCAGAGATGGAGACCTTTGTCG
Organism: Ochromonas danica; assembly: GCA_015146655.1. Lineage (NCBI taxonomy): Eukaryota > Chrysophyceae > Chromulinales > Chromulinaceae > Ochromonas > Ochromonas danica. The sequence continues at coordinate 64,195 of VKHL01000100.1, forward strand.
ATCGACTACAACGGCGCATGGACCATGCCCAGCAGGAGGATGATAAAGCCTTCCAGCGCCACCAGCCCGCCACCCACAAGCTCGCCTTGCTGCCTCTTGTCCGCCAAGCTGTTGGCATGAAGGCCCTGCAGAACACTTTGCTAGAACGTGACTTTCTGTGCTCTCTGCGCGACTGGATCCGTCCGCGCGACGCTGATACACTTCCTTCACTCACTGTGCGCTCTGCAGTGTACGAGATGCTCCGCGACCTGCCCGCGCTGTCTGAACATCTCAAGCGAGGAGGCGGCAAGGAGCCCATCGGCTTCGTTATCGTAGCGTTGAGAAAGCACAAAGCTGAAACACCCGAGAACAAGAGGCTTCTCAAAGAGATAATGGACAAATGGTCGCGACCGATATTCACCAACTCTTCTGGAGACAGCAGAGGGGGAATCACCGCTTTACACGAAGCACACGATGAAGTTAAGCGAGCTATGATTATGCAGTATGTCAACAGAGAGAAGGACTCGCAGCAAGATCAGCGCTCGCGTGAGGGAGAGAGCTCAGACCTCTTCGCTGGTGCTCGGTCTTCCAAAGAGTCAGAAGTCGATGTGGGCCGTGCGCGAATGCCGCTGAGTGCAGGCTACCTCTTCACAGTGCAGCCTGAGAGTCGTGTGGCGGCTGGCAAGGACCCTTCATCTGCTTATGATGAGGCGCGCGAACGCTTGTACAAGAAGACTATCGAAGGCAAGCGCTCCAAGGGCGAGGCGGGCGCTGGCAAGAAGTCTAATCCGCGAGCTATTAGTCTCTCTGTCTCGGGGCGTAACCTCAGCATGTAGTGTTCTCCTCGTCTAGTCACTGCCCTGGCTGTACATAAGATCTGTGCTTTGCTTATATAATTACTCTTTTTTATTATTATTGTTCCTGCTAGACACCAGGCGGTGCTGACGGAGAAGGCTGCTGGTTTTGTTCTTGTTTGAGTCCCATGTAAACCGGGAAGCTGTCCGCAGCGCCTCCAACAAGCACTTCTTCCTCCGCCTCCTGTTTCTCACCTGATGCCCCTTCTCCCTTGCCTTTCTCCTCTTTTGCCGAAGCAGCGCCCTTGGTATCCTTGGACTGACCAAAGATTGAAGAAAAGAATGACTTAGGAGCGTTGGGTTTGAAAACCACCCGCGGGCCAAGGACAGGATGGAAGGCTGGCGGAGCAGTCAACACCACCGCCTCTACAGGCAGCGCGGGTACCATTACAGATTGGAAATAGACGCATCGATTCTCCTTTTCTTTGACCGCATATTCTTCTTCGATCTGTCGCTTGAGCCATAGTGCTGCTGAGGCAACAGTCTGCGTGGCAGGGGTAGGAGGGGCGGAGGAGCAAGACCGAAGATATTCCAGCGCTCGCTGATATGCTCCCAAACCCTCACCAACCCGCTCCTTCTGTATACTGTCAAGTGCAAGCTGGCGGAAAAGATGGCCTTGCATCAGATCTCGTATAGCGGTTACTTGTATGACGGCCGGTCTGGGCGGTAGTCGCAACTCTTGCCAAGAAGCTAAAGCCTGTGTCAAACTATTTACAGCTGCTACCGTTACTCGAGCGCGTACCAGAGGAGAAGCCTGGCTGTTTTCCAGTGCTTTGAGAGCAGCACATATCAGCGCACAGCTCCGATAGTAAAGCCCCTGCGCCGCACAATAGTTACTCTGCGCCTCTAAAGGGTTAGGTTGAGAAGCATGAAGCTTCTTATTCCATGCATGAGTGAGCATGGAGACGAGGTAGTCCATAGTACTCGCTGCGGCGAGGAAGTGCTTCGCGGCCTCGGACAAGAAAGCGCGTATGTCAGTCTCGAGCAGACGGCGGCCATGATAATAACTCAGCAATGCCTTGACATGGAGCAACATGATCAACTCGAAGATCATGTCTGAACTGCGGAAGACATCTCCAGTGCCGCTTTGATAGAGCACCCACTCGAACTGCAGACTCTGCCGGACCTTGACCCCTCCCTGAGCCAAAAGACTCTCATACGTCGTGAACAACGCGTTCAAGTACTGATCCAGCGCGCTCATCTTACTCTCGTGAGGCTGGCCCTTGGTGACCAGAGCAGTGGCCATGGCGGCTCTTGCCTGCACGACGACCTCAACGAGAGTGGCAGTCTCGGGGTCATCCAAATAGTTCTTGAAGACTGCTCGGAAGTCCGTCAACACTTTACAAACAGGCAGTGTGAAGGTATAAAAGCTCAAGCAGCCACTGTAGAAGGTATCCATGACAGTGAGTCTGAACTCTATGCAGAATAAAACAATCAATCAAAATGATCTCCCAGCATCGCTGCAGAGCTGGGAGTCGGGAGTTGAGCGGCTTTTAGCCTGCTTTTGACACGTTTGACCAGGTTTTGACAGAAACTGACCCACCGCAAGTAATAATATTGCCTTTCCTTGCAGAGCTGGTACTTCGTCTTCTTCCGTTGCAACAGCAAATGGCGAGTCTCGATCTACTCTTTGCAGCGCTTGTTGTGTTATGCTGCTTCAATAGTGCCACGTTGGGCTATAGTCGGGGTGCCTCGCCAAAATTGTCGTCCAGTCGCCTGCAGGTGCTGAGTCAGAGCGGCGAGACTGAGCAACCCTCCAGCTCCTCTGCCCTCTACCGCCGCCGCCTCATTGATGGCACAAAGAAGATCTCCTCGATTATGGGCGCGTGCCTTTTGGCCTATCAGATCCCTGCCGTGAGTCGTGCAGACTCCCTGGAGGATGTGAACAACAAGCTGGGGGACTACGGACTGCCGCCCATCCTCTACGTGCCCGAAGGATTCAGCCCTGTAGTCTCTGAATTTGGTCGAGGAAATATCCACGAGAAGATGGTCAACCCCATCGTGGTGCAGTTCGTCTATCCAAGCGGCTGGACGGTGAAGAAGACTTCCGTGGATGTCAACGGAGAAGCTGGCACCATCTCTGCCAACGGTTAGACTCTCTCTGTCTCTCCTCCTTCTCTGCTGGCCTCTGGATTGCTAATCTCGCATGACTGGCACTTCAAAACAATGACTTCTATAGACTTCAACCGAGGAGATTACGCCTCTCTCTTCGTGCTTCCCGTGGACAAGGGAGACGCCCTCAGAGCCGACAATGTCCCTCTAGTCACCAAGTTCATCAGGAAAGCTGTTTCGCAGAAAGGCGACCCGACAGAAGGTCTCAATATCTACCGCATTCGAGAAGGTCCAGTTGGAACCAATGGAGAGCGATATGTGCTGGCAGACTTCGATTATATGCTCAACACTGAGTCAGGATTCCTCATCTCTCGCCGCGCGGTAGCTTCCATCACTTCTGTGGGCGAGGGATACCTCCAGGGACTCTTCGCGGTGACAACGGAAAAGCGCTGGGGTCGAGCAGGGGGACGAGGTGGCATGGAGGATTCATTACGAACCATCGTGGAGTCTTTCCGCGTCTACAAACCCAATGCGGGCCTATTCTCATCCTCCTTCCCTTCTCAGAGCTGAACTAACCACAACCCATCATCATTGATTATAGTGATTGATTAATATTTAAGATAAATATCTACGCTAGCCCTGAGATTGAAGCTGTCCAAGCACACGATCGTTCCGACCATCTTCGAATTAAGAACATGACTTCACTTTGCGAAAGCAAACCAAATGAGGCGGGGCAGTCTTGGCAACAGGACAGGTCCGAAATCCAAACGATTCACTAAACAGCACGCGACAGAAACGTTAGTCCACTTTAAAACACAAGAAAAGAAGAAACAATACAATTGTTTGCAACTCGGGGCGTGCATATCCCAGCAGCTTGAGAGTACACCCCAGGAGGAAACCCTCCCGGAGCGCCTCCCAACCGCTCAATGCACGGAACGTGAGCGCAATAGCTCAAGAGAGCTGTTTCTTTATGCACCACATCAGCCTATGCCGCCATGAGGTAAATGCCGAGTGGCAGACGGCATAGGATAGTTGGGTGCAGGAATGCTCCATCATCACAACAAGAGACTACAGCAAAACATTTCACTCACCATCATCACCATCACAAGAGTCTGATCTCTAGCCCAGAGATGTTTCTCAACAACCAAGACCATGAGGTCAATATTCAATCAAGGGTTAAACGGTGCCTTGAAAGCAACGGATACGAAGAATTCATCACAACATTTGATACGAAATGGTGGCAGTGGAATTTGATTCTGTGGGTGTCCATTTGTGAGGCTGGCAGACCATACAGTGGGACCAAAACCCGAAAACCCGAAAACAAAGACTGAAATTTGACTTCAGCTTTGATCAGCTCTGCTGCTCTGCTGCAGGAGGACCTCTCCCCTGCCATGGCAGCTCATTCTTATCATGAGGAAGATGATTGATACCACGACCAACCAAGACGACTTCAATCAAGCCATGGAAGCCTCCGTCTCCTCTATGGAGAAGGACGCTGTTCGTCCTAGCAGCAATATACCCAGCAATTGGGCTCAGAAATGGAGTCCCGAGGAGGACGAACGTCTCGTTGCAGCGGTTAAGGAGTTCGGCGAGAAGAACTGGAAGAAGGTGGCCGAGTTAGTCGGCACGAGAGACGCGGGTAAGTGTCTAAGATAGGCTGTGTTCTGGTGTGTGAGAGAGACTGACTGGCTAGCTGTGCTGTATGTCGTGCTGTATGGAATGACTCACTCTCTCACAGTGAAATGCGTGCAGCGATGGGAAAAGGGACTCAAGCCTGGAATTGTGAAAGGCCGATGGAGTGAGGATGAAGATCGAATGTTGATCTATGTGGTGTCGCAGAACCTGGGCAATTGGGGCCAAGTCGCTCAGAAAATGCCTGGCCGCACCTCGAAGCAGTGCCGGGAGAGGTGGATCAACTACCTCAACCCCACCCTCATCCACTCCCCCTTCACTGAGGAGGAAGATCGTATTCTAGTCAGGTTACAAGCCGAATTAGGCAACAAATGGGCGGAGATCGCCCGCTCTCTGCCAGGCCGAACTGAGAATGCGGTCAAAGTGCGCTTCAACGCCCTCACTCGCCAGCAGAGACTCAGGTCTTCGGGCAGCGGCTCCATCAGCGATGGAAGTGAGTCGCACACCGCATCCTCCGATGGCAGCTTCGACCTCGAAAGGATGCGCTCCAAGCGGCCGCGACTTTCTCTTCCGCAGCGCTCCTCTTCTCTGGGCGACCCCAACGCCTTCCCCACGGTCCTCATGGTTGCAGGCCAGCTGCTGGCCCAACCTTTGGAGGAGGCTTGTTGAGTTCAGTGTCGATGAAGCGCGCTCTCCACAGTCCATCCTCTCTTCGTTCTTCTGTGCAGTCCTTTGATTTCTTTGTGGTTATTTCTCTTTCCGATATTTTGTGTCTATCAGGACGAAGTGTCAGTGACGCTCAAATCATAGTCCTTTAATTAAATTAATCACGTTGTGCTATTCGCTCTGCGAGGCACTATCATATAAGCTACAGCAACATCTTGCTTTCACCTTGTTTGTCCATAGAGCAGAGCACACAACTAACAGAGATCGGCTACAGGCAGACCAACAATTCCTTTCGCAGTCAGTCAGCAGCGAAGCTCAAGGTGAAGATAACTCTTTCACATCCTTCTACATGTGGTCTGATCCCTACCAGCTGTCTCACATCATACAGACTCAGCCACTGCATTGCTATCACCCACCACCTACTATCACACATGCAACAACAACAGAATAAGTATGGTAATAGATTGTCGCAGCGAGACAATGGAAGTGTTTGTACGAGGTGCATGTATGGCAAGGCAAGGAGAGGCCATAGAGCGAGGAGAGGGTCTCATCGACACAGGAGAGTCAGCACTGACAGTCAGTTGTAAATTACCCATTAAGATGAAGTATAATCACAGACCCTCTTCCTCAGCTGCCATGCAACACCAACACCCCTCAAAACAACACTTTACATTGGAGTCCCTACTCACCATTGATTCAGATGTCGTCGCTATCCCAATAACCTGTGAGGCTTCAATAATAAGACAGAATCAGGCCAGGCCAGCCAGAGATTCAGTCTTCATTTCACGAACAGACGGTCATCTCAGATCTCATAGACTGTGTTTAGATTGTGATCGTGGACTTCCAATCATTTGCTTTGTGGTCCACACACCATCACCACTTGTACAGCAGATGGGCATGGAAGAAGTCGATCCTGCGCGGGAAGGAAGAAAACAGGCTTTTGCAGAAACGAGTTTGTTTTGGGTTTGTGGTTGCGGCGGTCAGCCTCTGTCTCCCTTTCATCACATAGTGCGAGCGACCAGGCTTAGAAGAAGAAATGGTGGTCAAGTAAGTCTCCTTTCCTCTCCTCAACGTTGACGTGCTCGTTGCTTATCCCTATGGATCTCTGCATCTTCCGTTTTTTCGCTTTCGCAGAACTGAATTGTGCGCTTTCAGCGAGTACAGAATCTACCCTGGCCACGGCCAGAGATTCATCCGCAAGGATGGCCAGCCTGTCACTCTCTCCACATCCAAGTGCAAGCGCCTCTTACTCAACCGCAAGAAGCCTGCCAAGTTGATGTGGACTCAGGCCTGGAGAAGACTTAACAAGAAGGGCAAGGATGAAGGCATCGTCAGAAAGAAGTAAGCAATCAACCCCGGGCATTTCTCTAGTGAGCTGCTCTCTGACCGCCTCCGTTACGTGTCTGTTTAGGGCGAGGAGGGTGGTGAAGACTGCTCGTGCCATCGTCGGCGCCACTCTTGAGGATGTGAGTAACCAACAACCCTATTGACAGCCTAGCCTATTGAAAGACATCACCTCACCGTCACCGTATTGGCTGCTTGATAGATCCACAAGAAGAGACAGTTGGCCTCTAAGGCCCAGAAGACTGCCACCGCTGCCACTGAGGCTGCTCTCAAGTGAGTGCTTCGCTTTCTGTCGTTCAGTAACGCCTGCCCTCTTGTGCTGATGCTAAACTGTGATGTCGTCATAGGGAGGTCAAGGATCGCACCAAGACCCAAAAGACTCAAGCCGTCAAGGGACCCACTGCTCCTAAGGCCAACGTGCCCAAGCACCAGCAGTCTTCCCACAATGCCCGCGGCGGTGCCAAGCGCTAAGCTCATAAACCCAATACCTTCTCCCCATGGTCCTCTCCCAACCATTCCCTTTTAAGCTTAACCTTCCTCCTGGCCTCTCGTCAATTGAATTTGGTTATGTTTTATGCATGATGGTTTCAGAGCTAAAGAGAAGCTAACACTAGAGCTCATCCTCCAAGCCATCATCCTGTTCTTCCACCAGCAAGCTCTTGTCCAGCTATAAACAGAAGCGTCAATTATCACAACGTTGCGCAATTGGTTGAGAAGGAAGGCTTACATAGACAATCTGGATGTAGGCCGCGCATCCAGTCAGAGCAGCACAACTCATGAGCAACAGTAGGGGCGAGTGATGCAGACATCCCACAACCACCACCGTGATCGCCAGAACTGCTATCTTTGGGAGCAAGAGTGTTGCGCTCCGTAGCTCAGAGAGTAGGAGGCGACCTCGGTAGACTCCAATGCTCGGCCAGTACGCTCCCATGCACACCTGCAGAACCAGCGCCAAAGGAAGCACAACCACAACGCTTTGTAGCATGGCCGCTAGACCATAACATACACTTGTGCCTATAAGCAGCCACGAAAGAAGGCTGTCGGTGGAAAGGGAACCACTGCAGAGTTGGCAGAGGTAGCTGCCGGCCATGGCCGCGCTGACTAGAGTGGCGAAGATAACTTCATAGGGGACCTTGCTAACTTGCTGCTCACTCATGGTCACACTAGCAATCCATGGTGCCCAATAGAAGAGAAATATAGATATGGAGGCTTCATAGCAGGAGGAGAGCGCTAACAAGGCGCCAAGTTGGCGATTAGCTCGCACTGCCTGAATACTCTGCCCCAAACTAGAGAGGAACGAAGACATTAAAAAGCGAGGACTACTAATATCCTTCTCCCAAACCACGAAGATATATCCAGAGAGCAGAGCGAAGACCGCGGAGCAGAAAGCGACAGGGCCGAACACTCCGCCACTCACTGCCAGCGCCCCCACTGGACCGCTCACTACCGCGACAAGTGCCATCACATGTGTCAAGAGACTGAATGTGTGCGACAACCAGTCTTCCGGGAAGCCATTGGAGGCGTGCTGCTGTAGGGCATAGGCCTCAAAGGAAGAATGCTGCAGGGCCTGCGCCGCGCCATAGAGCAGTCTGCCCAGGAGGACCATCTCATAGTGTCCCCCGAAGAAGATGCTGAACATAGAAGCACTGTATAGGAGAGCTGTGAGCACACAACGATCTTTCTTAGCGCCGATGTCGACGATCTCCATGGCTGCGCTGGTCAGCGTCGAGGCGAAGAGAGTGGCGAGGTAGAGCCGCGCAATTTGACTCAGCTCCAAGTCCAAGAGAACGAATGTTCGATAGAAGGTAGCCGAGGCCACGAGCTCACAGAGTATGACACAGGCGTAACCGCCAATGAAACTGGACTGAAAGATCTGGAACTCCTTCGTGGTGATCACCAAGCCTTCAGTGGACCGGATACGAATAAATAGCACACCTAGGACTGCACAGACTATACCATAGTAGACATAAAAGAGAGCACTTGATGGATCGATCATGAAATAACAGATGATCTGATAGATAACAGATGATTGTGAACTTCTCATTCTTGCCTCCCTCAGGTTAAGGAATTCCTTAATTAAAAACTACGTATTTCCTCTCTGGATAGTGTCCGCCAGGAAGAAAGGGGATGATGATGGGCGAGAAAGAGAATGCCAACAACCAAGACAAAGCCACTTTACCTGGCCAGGACTGCTTGGAGTGCCGCCTAGTGGGTGGGATCACCTTGACAGGGCTGTCTATCTACTCCAATCACCTGCGAATGATCTCTTCGGCCAGGAGTCACAAGATGTTCTATGGAGCCTTTGCGATCGGTGAGCATCTTCTCTTTGCTGTCTCGATTCTTCATGATGAGTATTTCATGTTTTGGTAGGAACTGCTGCCCTCGCCGCTTACCGTCTCTTTGGGCCTTAAGTGACTCAAATAGAACTCTATCTGTCAATAGCTAACCCTCAATCCTCATTAACTACTAGAAGCACTTGTGATCGACTGCTAGGGATACAATGAGATACAAGTCTTACACTATGGTACACTATATTCACTTGCACAGCCTGTGCATCAGTTCCTAGACTTTCTGCAGCAGTAGCAGCAGAGCCTGTGCGGCAGAGTAGAGGCAGTAGAGAGACAGCAGGTAGATGCCAACCACTCGGTCCAGCTTGAAGCCCTTGTAACAGACGAGTCCGATGGAGGAGGAGAGGGAGAGGATGAGGAACGCGAGGGAGAGCTTGGAAGAGGCATCAAGATGCACAGGATAGCTCTTGGGATAGGCCTGCGACGACGCGTAGACCAACGCCGTGCCAAACCCCACCAGCAGATTGAAAACAGGCCCCGCATAGCAACCTGCCAGTGCCATGGCACCAAATCCTTGCTTAGCCACAGCAGTATTGGTGAAGAAATCCCCCACCGAGTTGCCCCAAGCCAGAATCGTCAGGCCAAGGAAGGCGGGCGGCAGCTTCATCACCACTCCCAGCAAGGAGAGGGCAGTGATGAGCTCCCCTGCGACCATGTAGACCCAAATCACGCACATCGCAAATGCACCGAAAGTCCACAGAGAGAGGAACAACATAGAAGAGGGCGGGCGATTGTTCTGGGTGAAGAGGAAGATGACAAAGGAAGAGCCCAAGGTGGCTATAATGAAGAAGGGAAGACGACTGGCAAGGTGTTTGGCAGGCAAAAGGTCGAAAAGAAAGACGATCATCAAAGAGCTGGCGATTGGATGAGCCATGGCGTACAGCTTATTCCAGTTCTTCTCTTCAACGGTGGGAATGGTCACATCGCGAGCCAGTGTGAAAGGAAGCTCGAACAAGATGTAGTAGATGCGATAGTATAGCGGGTACGAGGACCATTGCGGATCAGAAAACGCATGACGAGCTAGAGCACGTCTGCGAAGTGCCCATTGCTGCCAATAGAGAGCGCTGAGCACTTCTCCAGGCACTGACTTGGGCCTTGAAGAGAGCAAAGGACGCTCTAAATGACTCTCAACGTCACTGATCGACCCCACGCCTTGCAATGCCGTCGTCGCCTCGGGCAGTGCATAATAATCTTCTTGGATGATGTTATCAAATTGAGGAGCAAATCCGCCTGTGAGATTAATCGCTCCATCTTCATCTTCTTGATCGAGAATTGAGAAGGTGTACGGCTCGTTAGCAGCAGGAGGTGGAGACGGGACACTAGAGCTATTGGGGTGCCAGAATGCTGTCTGCAAGACATCACTGGAGATAACCTGCAGGCCAATATCTCCCTCTGCAGATCCCACTTGATCCTCCTGATCCAGTGAGGCTTGAGGAGAGCAGAAAGAGGTGGCCATAACAACACACACATAAACTAAGTAGAGAATTAGCAAGCTGACAGCTAGGCCCACGTGCACATCTCCAATACTGGCTACGAGAACGACCATAAGAACGGCGGTGAGATGGAAGGAGATATCTCTCAGAAAGAGCTTCTGCGAGACATCACAGGGGCAGAGCAACGCAATGGAACCAACCACTACAGTGCAAACAAACATGCTGCCACCTAGCAACGCTCCGACGCCGACCAATACGTCAGCACCTCCAGAGAAGGAGGCGATCAGCGAGAAAAAGTCAGGTGCACCATTTCCCAAAGCGAGGAAGGTCACTCCTGCAATGTCATATGGTAGCTGTAGTTTGTCGCAGATGCTGCTCAGGGTGGGTGAGAAGTAGTCGGACGCAGTTTGTGCCAGAAGGTTCATCAAAAATGCCACCCAGGAAAGCATCAGCAAAACAGCGAAGAAGGTGGCATCTGTTGGTAGGGCGTAAAACATGGAACAATAGTCCAAGCCAAGTGGTCCGCTATACTCGGAATTGTCGCCCCAGTGATAGCTTGGGGAGCATTCATCGGACATTCTTGGAGACAGATATGCTGCGGAATGATCAACACCAACAGTGGCCAATCTGTGTCTGGACTCTGGACTAGCTCCCAGCCATTTCTGGGAACTAAACCAAACCGCCAGATCTAAACGTTTGGGGGTTGGGATTGCATGGGAGAGGAAGTATCCCGCGCATGCTGTACTTGCTGCCAGCTCTGTCCTGGTCGCGAGATGCTGGCAGCAGACTTGAAGCCGGAGATCATCTGCTGCTTATTCCTTTACCTTGATTCATTAACACATTCATCATGTCAGTTATCTTGGTTGTAGTGGTCTTAGCCTCTCTTGCGTCTATTGAAGCTTTCCAGGGGATGAACCATGCTGCCTTGGGTCGAAGAACTGTGACCATGCAAGGTTAGCAGTTCTATTCCCACTCCCAAACAACGAAACACTAACTGACCCCTCTTCTTTAGTTTCTAGCGAATATTTACAGAAGACTTTCAAGGCTGCTGTGGGTGAGCGTGTGTAGTGTGCTTGTGATTGCTTGGCTGTCTGGTGTGCTTGCTGTTCTTGTTGCTTAACTTCACTCTCTCTGCCAGGTGCTCTGAGCTTGACTGCCTTGCTCAGCTCATCTCCCGTCTTAGCAGCGCGATATGAAGTGATTGATCCCCAGGCAGCGGTGCTCAATGTGGATACGAAGGACTCGCAGGAGGTGAAGGAAGGCCGCGAGGCTGTCAACGCCCTCATTGCCACTGTGGCTGGAATTAAGGCCGACCTCGCGAAGGATGGCCAGATCGATCTTTCCAAACGTATTACAGATGAACTAAGTATCGCCAAGGCTCGCATCGCCTTCAACAAGGTCTGGTGTGTTTGACTTGTCTGTGTCCAGCCCTCTCTCACCCTCTGTGCTTCTTGGTCTAGTTCAACACCGCCTTTGATGAAGATACCCAACGCGGTACAGATCGTCTCATCCGCAATATTATTCAGGATGTGACTGAGTTGCAACGAGAGGCCTTGGTGAAGGAAGGCAAGCAGCGCTCGAATGTCAAAGTGAGCAATCTCTCTTCTCTGTTTGTTGCGCCAGAAATGTTGTGCTCACATTTGGCTGTTTTGTAGATTGCCAATGTCGAGAAGCGCTTGAATGCAGCTGAAGATGCTCTGAAAGAGTTGGCTGCATTCTATCATTAGTTTGATCGCGTGCTATTTGTGTATCTCTTATTCGCCAAACAAACTGACGAGTACTGTTCAAACATTTACAGTTGCTAACGAAAAACCTGCAACTATCTTATTTCATTTCATATAGAACTAGAGTTTCCAAAGGTTCTTCAAGACTTCAGAGCCCAGCACACCGAAGGCCAAGGCCTGCAGCACAACGCTCAGCATGGCCTCCACAAGGCTGAGAGCCGTCTGAGTGTCGGCAGAGATATAAGGTATCACATTCTGATCAACCTTAAGCGCAGTGCGCTGAGATAATGCAGCCAAAGCCCATGCAATCGTACCGCCTAAGAGAGGGTCCCAGGCATAAAGAGTTGACACAATTCCCAACAACCCTCCAAGGAAAGCAGTTGTGAAAGCCAGCCCGATCTGAACAGGATAAGAAGCCTTCTCCATCACTGCCCATCCATTCAGATTGAGACAAGTTGCAGCGGCCAACCACGCCGTGTGCAAGCTGATAGGGAATCGCAAAGCCAAAAGCAGAGATTTCAGCCCCCAGCCGCTGGCTTTGTCCAGACCTGAGGAGATTGCTTGATGGGCGCCAAAGAAGGACGCTGAGCCCAAAGCCAGCAATGACATAGGCAACCACATTACCGAGCGAAACTCTGGTCTGAAGGTGAGGCACCATAAAGACTGGAAGAGGTTCCCAGCAATCCAGAAAGGGGTAGCTTTGCGTATTATCCCCACAGGCTCGGTGACTCCTGCCACATAGAGAGTGACCAAAAGCTCTCCAATATAAATGACTCCCCAAATGGAGAAGGCCCAGGCAGCGGGTTCGAAGAGGGTCACCCAGGGAAACCCCTTCTTGCCTGCTTCACTGTCAAAGCGGCCAGGAAGACTGACTGTGACAAAGTTTGTGAGAAATGCAAGCACCCACGCAATTCTGATAGACCAAATATTCTTTTCAAACAGCTTTTTTGCCCATATGGTGCCAACGGGGATGGAGAGGATTGCCGCCAATGCAAGAATCACTTTGAGAGTGGGAACAGGTGCAGCAGGATGAAGAGATTCAGCCATTATTTCTTTTCCCAATTCAAAAGCAGTGGGCTGGAGGCGATCAATGGAAAGTGAAGGTGACTTGGTTAGATAGGAGAGATGAGAGCCAAAGGTCATCGAATGCTTGCAATTCAATTGTTTCTGCAATGCCATGTGAAGAAGAATTCTCTGACGCAGAACACGAAAACCGAAAATCCCAAAACATGGACCAGATCAAAAAGTTACAAAGGCTGTACCAAAGGAAGCTGCAAGGTGTATCTACTCGCACTGCTTATTTCAATAGAAGGAATTTCAACACGATATTCCTCACTGTTATAATCGTTGAGAACCACCACTTTGATCGACTGACAGATCATATGGCCATGTCTTGCATGTGGGGCAAGCTCATAGTAGCTGTTGCTGGTCAAGAGCTTCAACACCAGGGATCCTGCAGCAGTAAACTCAGGCTTTATACAAGAGCTTTGACCAGGGTAAGACAAAACTTTCCACTGCCCATGTTGAACAAGCAAATCGTAGTAAATGGTCTGAGCTCTCCACAATGTACCGTATCGGTGCTTCGGATCTGCAAAGAAGCCCTTGTAGAACTTCGTGAGAAAGATTCTCCCAGACAACTTTTCTTTAACATAATAATCTTCATATTTGCGCCGCACATGCATAATGCTCTTCATACGAACACCATGCTTGAACCTCACTTCATGTTCAGTCAGTCGGTCAGCGATGGCGTTGTAGAATGCCAAAGGACCTGTGAGAGAAAGATCGCTGCCAACAGAATGGCGCTTCTGGATATTTTTCAAGATAATATCAATAGTTCGCCACAACCTCTTCTCGCCGCGTTCCGCACAAATGACTGCATTATATAGACGTTCTGTTTCGGCCAAATTGGCCGCCGGCAATCCTGTGGACGGATTAGCATCGGAGCAAACAAGTAAACTATCATTTGCGCGGACAACACTACGGAGAGGCAAACGAGCTATCATTTTATGATCAAAATAGCACCCACCATGGATGGCGAGATAAGAATAGCGAAAGAGGTCGGCTTTGAAGGTTGGGGAGATAAGAATATCGTAAGCATCCAGGACTTTAGCGGGCAAAAATCTTTTAATAAACTGTCGACATTCTCGGTCAGTGTACATTCGCATTTCATATTCAGGGTTGAGTTCAACAAAGGTTTGGTAAGCGTTCCAATGAAAGAGATTGTGCGCTCTTCTGGTGGCAAAGGTCTGCACGATAGTTCGCGGAATCTGCTGTCTGGACAGCATTGATCGGTCAGGCAAGAGCTGCAAAGTGGTGTTGACAATGACTGTCTTCCAATGCACTTCGGAGTGTCCAATGTAGAAGATTTCTCTGGTAAAGGTGGGTCGATGTCCATCGTCGCTTCTCTGCTTCAGGCTTTGGATGAAGATCGAGAGGTCGAATGTCCAATTCGCGTCGTCCAGTCGGCGCACATGAAGAGCACAAACATGTTGGTCCAGATAATAAGCCACTACATGGAAGTCGCCACATTCGCCGGCATCACACACATTGCTGAAGCCATAAACGTTCTTCACAGGAGTGAGACCATCTCTGCGAGGAACGAAGGAGGGAATGACCATCATCTTCTCCATGGTGTCGTTGACCTTGGGCAAGGAGAACCGAGAACTCAGAGAGCATGTCAACTTGGCAAAGAGGAGGAAGGAGAGGATTGGTAGCCATTGCCATATTCTCCACTTCGGACTGCTGGCAATCATCTTCGATCTCTTGTTATCATTCAAGAATCAAAGCGAAGCCCTCCCAGTGGAAACTGAAAGAACAAAGGAAAACTGAAAACAACTTCATCGGATATCTTTCACATCCGTTGTGATCGCGTCTGATTTCATTTCGATCACATCAAATCATTTTAAGTTAACAGAGTAGTTGCTTTTAGAAACACGTTTCTTGTGTAGTGGTGTGGCTTTGTGGTCACAATCGATTGCCCATGTGGAGCACAGCAATCGGACGAGACCCCAGCTAACCATCACCCGCATGGGTCGCGACTTAGACGACTTTGTCCATCCGGAGCGCATCTCCTCTCAGCTCATTTGCCCTATTTGCACGCTTGTTCTGGAGAATCCCGTGCAAACTGCCACGGAGCATTTGTTTTGTGAAGATGAGCTGCTTGAGTGGATGACTCGCTCCAATCTCTGTCCCGTCACAAAGAGAGTGATTGACCCACAAGAGATCCATCGTCCTGGGCGCATCATTCTGAATATGCTAGCCGAGCTGGAAGTCTACTGTCCTAATCGTGGCCGAGGATGTGGATGGACCGGCGCTCAAGAACTCTTGTTAAAGCACGTTAATGACTGCGAATATCGCCCTGTATTAGAGTGGAAGGTCTTGCTTCAAGAGCGTGATGAGCGGATCGAAGCACTAAAGCAGCGCGTGGAACTTCTTCAACGTGAGAAGGCTGTGCTGGAAGACAGGTGCACCATCTTGGATACCGAATGCTCCAGTTTGTGCGAGCAGTTGCATGTCTGTCAGCAACGGCTTCGAGTTTTTGAGGCTTTGGCAGAAGGATCGGCTCGTGGTGGTCGCAAGGGAGATGAGACACGCTCTACCGATGCAGATCGCCTGCAGAGACTTTCTCGCCTTTCCACACTTCAAACCGAGCCAAAGAAATAAACATAAGGTGAGCGATTTCGCTTGTTATGAGGTTGAGAAGGAAGTGGGGAGATGATATCTTTAGCACTGGGCACTGAGAGATCCTTTGACGACAAGTGCAGGGGCCTAGAAAACCCCGTGAATGATCCCCACGACTACACACTACCTGCTGTATTTATTTCCTACTTCTATCCCTTTAGCTGTGAATAATACTTGTTTATGAAATGCTTGTTGTTTTTCAGGTGGTTTGCAAAGTGCATTTGGTCATTAACATGTCCTTCGTGATAAATAACAATACATCCTTGTCTACCTTGTAATCGTTTTTAAAATTAGTTTAAATCGTGTTTGTTTTATTCTTCTTCTATGCTCTTCATCATCAGCTGTCTTGCCGTAACTTCAGCATCCACGGCTTGCCATTCAAATATTCCTGATAGTTGCCAGTCGCGCTCCAGACAGACTCTTGCACTGGCTTGCGTGGCTGAGAGGCTGCCATGAGGTCGTAGCGAGCATGTCGCTCGAATGAAGGATTGAGATTGGTCAGCGTCCAGTTCAGCTTCTCTTGGGTGACATGCTCGTTGCCCTGGCGCTGGCTGCGTGGAGTGCTATAAGCTGAGCGCTTTTCCATGCTGTAGTCGCTGAATCGCGCGGACTGGTTGCTACGACTTGATGCCCAGGG
The DNA here is from genome assembly GCA_015146655.1 of Ochromonas danica. Taxonomy (NCBI): domain Eukaryota; class Chrysophyceae; order Chromulinales; family Chromulinaceae; genus Ochromonas; species Ochromonas danica. The sequence goes on from VKHL01000100.1 coordinate 80,545, forward strand.
CGAGTCCTTCGAGATTGTTGTTGCCGCTGACTCTGCAGGTGGTCCCGCCGTCTTGTTCGCAGAGAAGAGATCGTGTCCTCTGCGCGTTGTTGCTTCGAGGGGCTTTCGGTTGAGATGCATAAATTCAGGCTCCACTCCATAGTAGTAAGAGCCCACTTCCCCACTGGTCTGGTAGAATAGTTGCTCGGCATTCCTCCGCAGTGACCGATCGTCTCGCTGAGCACGAACTACACTTCGCGTTCCAGCTAGAAACCTCTCACTATCGGGTGGATGGCGATACTTTGGGATAGAAGCCGGCACGTTCACGCGGTTCCTCTCTGTTGGATACCTCGCCCCGTACCCATATCCGTCACTGAACTTGTGCAGTGAGCCAACCATCGGATTGGGCTCTCCATTAGCTGCGGTTATAGTTTGGCTCTTCATTCTTCTCGTCTTTTCTTGTTTACCAATTCCCAACTCGTCCAATTCTTCAATACGAAACGGTTGGCCAAATGTCCAGAATCTGAAGAACTGGCACAGGGCAAAAGAAAAATGAAGTGGTTAGCCCTCTCGATAGTCATGGTCATGCTCACGCTGCGCGTTGCCTCCTCTCTCACTTCAGTCAGCATACCAGCATTCAGACCGGTTTGGGTGAGGTCCACAGTGCGACTCTTCGCGGCGACCTCGGGTGGATACGTGCCATCCATCCAAGCCAAGGACATCATCATCCCCATGGAGAAGTGAGACCCCCTCTGCACATTTCAGTCCATCCTCTGAGCTCTTCCCTGATTTCTAGGATTGAGTTTAACTTTGCCAGGTCATCAGGGCCTGGAGGCCAGAATGTCAACAAGCTCAACACGAAGGCTGAGATTCGCTTCCACGTGGACGAGGCCGATTGGATCGCGCCAGAAGTCAAGCAACGACTAGTCGAATACAATGCTAATAGGATCAGTAAGGAAGGCTTTCTGATAATTGCCTGCCAGGAGCATCGCACTCAAATGAAGAACAAGTCGGACTGCATTGAGAAGCTCAAGGAGATGATCGCCGAGGCCTCCATAGAGCCCAAAGAGCGCCAAATGTGGGAGGGAATAGGAGAGAAAGGAAAGGCAATACGCCGCGAGCAGAAGAAGCATCGCTCCGAGGTGAAGAACACTCGTCGCATGAGCAAGGACTGGGACTAGCCCCCCTCCCTCTAACCTATAAGAATGCCATCACTTATTATTACCGCTTACCGCCTAACTTCCATGCAACCAAGGAGACAGCAGCACTATATATCACAAGTACAAGGAAAGCTACAGGATCTGTACAGTGGATTGTCTGCATGAAGGAATTCACCGCTCCAGTCATGAGGTTCGCAGCCAAGAAGACCGGCAGCGAAGCTGCACTGCAGCGCTCTAACAAAGGAGAAGGAGCATCCAACTTAATTGCATGCAATGCGGCCACCACGGTGAAGCATAACGCAAGAACGACAGTGACATACGCCACATTACAGAGACGCCGAGAAGTGGGCTGAACATACGCATCTGTCACCATCCACACAGCAAAGCACAAGGTCACCACGACTGTGAGATGAACAAGACTGAGCCCGCCCTGCTGCTGAGCCAGAAAGAATAATCGATATGAAGCTTCTTCTGCGATAAGATAGAGCGACAAATATCCAATCAGAGACCATATACCCTCTTTATTGGCACTTACGAAGTCCCCACGTTCATTTGATAACAGGAATGGAGTAAGATCCCCCTGTAAGGCTAGTTGATAGGCTGCCATAACCACCAGAGCACAGAGCGCAGGAAAGTAGCGAGGGAGTGTTCTATGCAGAATCTCAGCACATGTCCATACAGCGAAAAGAGTCGCAAAGAAGTTCCAGTGTACACCATACTCCGAAACATGCTCTGGATAGTGTAGAGCTTTGATAGCTATCACTCTGGCGAAAGCGAGCAGTAGCACAACCAGAGACCGCCCACTCTGCCGTAGAGAGAAAGTCCGCTCTGTCAAGCCACGTGCATAGCGAGATGTCCACGCGGAGGTCACAATGAACACTCCAGTTCCAATGTCCATGAGGGAGAGACCAAATGATTCCGTCTTGGCAAAGTAACGCGGAAAAACGGGGAAGTCCACAGCCAGAATAGCCATGCATGTCATGAGAATATTCGCACCTTTGAAATTGGTCAGACATGTTAGTTTCGGATGTTCAGTTTTTGGTGCCCCTACGGCCTCAATGATCCCAGTGGATTGGGCAGAAGATGTTCTGAGGAGTTGCAAGAACCTGCCACACAGCATCAACGCAGTGATAGCAACTCTGGCATAGAAATAGTCTGCTAACAGTGTGATAGAAAGCAAGGAAGGGATGGCGATGGTGGCGAAGTCCACGAGGAAGAAGTGATGACCTTGCTGTAGAAATGACGCCAAGGGCAACAAAGCAGGCAGAGGCAGCAGCGCCGCGACAACACAGAACAGACTACTACCTGTTAGATTGGACACAAAGAGCTCATGCTCTTCCTTATAATTCTCACCATGCATGTTCATGTCTCATTTTAGCCTCAAATATTCTCCTCTTTTTGAGACCTTATTCCTCCACTATTCTTGTGATGCGTGTGGATGTGTGCTCATCCTATTTCACCCGCTTTCTCCGCGCGTCAATCTCACAGGCACACACAGCGTGTGTTTTGTGTGTGCACTCCGCGCTGTGACTGTGTGTGACTGTGTGTTGACTGTGTCTGGATCGCTTGCAAGCTTCCTTGCGGTCAACAACTCCGAAAGTCGATCTTCCTTCCCTCTTCTCTCCAGACCCTAACTATGGCTGCCCGAAAGAAGTCTGCAAATGCCGCTAGCAAGCGAGAAGCTGATCTCACTGAAATGGTGCAATCAGGACCTTCTGGCGCCTACGAGGCTCTGCAATTGTTCCGCAGCCGAGCTCTTCGATTGAAGACAAAGAATGACATTGCTGGCTCATTAAAAGCTGCCGCAGATGGATCAGTTTGTCTCCTTGAGAATGGATACGACAATGCTGGTGCTGAGCTTGCTGACATTTATGTCGATCTGCTTATTGAGGTGAATCAGCAGATGACGGAGGAGATCAAGAACGTGATATTAACCATAGAGAGCAAGTTCCCAGCGAAGAGTAATCATCGCATCGAGTTGCTTAAATCCTGTGTTAAATGGTCAGTAAGTTCGGGCAATCGCGAGCTAGGCGACCCTGCGCTGCATAGAAGACTGGCCGACTGCCTGTGGGACATCAACAGCGCCGACAAGTCTGCTGCTTATCACTTCGCTGCCGGTGAGGCTCCTGAGCTGTTGTTAGCTAAGATTCAAGCGACCTTTCCTGGTGGAGAGGCTGCGGCTCGCGCCTCTCGTGAACAGGCCTTAACTCTGGGCCTGGTGCACTTCCTTGCCCTCGAGAACCTGCGGGACGCCAATTTGCTCTATTCCCAGTACGTCAAGTCTCAGAAGGCCGCTAATTCCCCCGTGAATTCTCCACTTCTGACCTTCTGCGACTATCTACTGCAGACTTGCCGCCGAGATGCGGCGCCTCTCTTCAAGTCGTTGGTCAACACCTATGCCTCGACCGTCGACTTTGACGAGCAGGTGCCAACTCTCCTTATGGGTCCAATTGCCTCCAAGTTCTTTGGTATCAAGCCCAAGGTTAATCCTATGATGTCTATGTTGCAGTCCATGATGTCCTAATGAATCGGATTCTTCGTAAACACTTTCTTAGCAATAATCCACTTACTCTTGCTTACACATCACGTCATCACACCCAACTCATCTAAAATCTTGAGCCATACCAAGGGTTCTTCATGGTGTAGAGGCTGCGAACGAGGCGAAAGCAGACAACGAAGACGACCACCGCGGCGATCATGCTGCCTGTACGCCATTGCTCATCCTTGAAGTGAGGTGCAAAGGCAGCGAGGAAGATGAGGGCGAGTGCACACAAAAGATTGAGGAAGCCGATAACAAATCCTTCGACCACAAACTGATTGCCAGAGTGTGGGTAAAAGAACATAAGCTGTCCCGCCTGAGGATTTGCATAGTAGAGTGGAGGAGAGCGGATAATGTCAAAGATGAGACCAGAGATGGCACATGTATAGATGCCCGAGGAAACTACTGCCCAAATGCCCTTGTGGCGCACAATGCGTAACCAGAATGGCAAACTGTTCAAAACAGGCTTGACCAGGGCAGCCATCAAGGCAAAGACTGCCACAATGATAACATAGGTCATAAACATGCTACGTCGGATCTCAACGGAGACATTCGCACGGTCGCGCAGAAAGGAGGCGATAGCTTCGGCTGTGACATCGGGGGGCACCTGGAAGCGTTCACGAGGAGCAATAGAATAGTTGCGATTATTCTCCGCTAATCCTCCAGATGACTGAGGACCAATATGGAAGACCATTGGTACGGAAACGACTTCATAGTTCTGGAATGTCTTTTGCGCGGACTCGTAGTCAAGGCGGACGAAGAAGACGCGCGGCTCCTCGCCCCGACCTTGCACCTCTTGCAAGTAAGCCTGCGCCACAAGCGACAGCTCTCGATCAATGGTCTTACAGATGGAACACTTAAACTTGGGGTGCGAGGCGGTCATGAAAACAACCAATGAGTAGGTGCGAGGCTTCGCCAGCGCGTAGTAGGCGTAGGAGGCATCGTCCAAAGTGACCACCCCGCTCTTGGCCTTGCTAGCTAGTTCAGCGATCTGGCGTTGCTTTGTCTCCGATCCCTGAAGAGCAGAGGATAGAGCAGAAGAAAACAAGAGGAAGCAGAGGAGGTCAAAAGAGTCAAACAGAGAGAGCGAGGAGAGGAGAGGCAACATTACCACAGGAGAGGCTGAACGACCAGGAGCTCCCCAAGAAACACCCACAGCCAATAGGAAAAAGGCTAACAGAACAGCAAAAGACCGCAGAGTCAATTCCATATCAGTTCTCTTCTTGATGATCCACGAAAGATTGTCCCTGTTGCTTCTGCTGTTAGCGATAAAAGCTGTTTCTCATATGTCGTTTTTCTGGAGTGGGTTGGCTGCGCGTGCGTGACTGAGTGGCAGGCGGTTGTTGTTTGCGCGGGAGATGGACTTGTTGGTTTGGCGTGACCACAAATCAAGCGATCAGAAGATGACAGTGAAGAGAAGGAACCACGGCAGAAACAAGCACGGCAGAGGCCACGTGAAGAGAGTGAGGTGGGAAAATTATTTTATGCTTATCGTGCATTAGGCAGCAATTTCAGCTTCTTTTCTCTGATGTTCGCTTACCAACTCTATGCCACCACTGACTCCCCCACCTCACCCTGTCTGTCTCTAGATGCTCCTCCACTGCTAAGGCTATCCCTAAGGATAAGGCTATCAAGCGCTTCGTCGTCAGGTGAGACCTTATTTTTCTTAGCTCTTCGGACGTGACCTGACTTGTCTTTGCCCCACTTGTCAGAAACATTGTTGACTCCTCCGCCCTGAGAGACATCAAGGATGCTTCTGCCTTCGAGAACTACCAACTCCCCAAGCTTTACATCAAGCAGTACTACTGCATTGAAGCCGCCGTGCACCAGAGAATCGTGCGCGTCAGATCCACCCTTGATCGCCGCAACCGTGAGCCTCCTGCACGTGGCAAGCCTACCAACAAGTAAAGCGGCTTCTTATCATCGTCTAGCCTTCTTTCACTGCCATAGCTGGTAGGTCGACCGTGGATGTAAATTAACTTGGTCGTCTTGCTTGCTCTCTTGTTTTCATGGAATTACATCCAAGCCTCGTTTAGAAATCTTGCAATTAGAATGCGCATGTTCTGTTTACGAAGTGAGAATGCAACCTATCATATATTGTTCAGTTACTGCAGATAAGGTTCCATGGGAAACACTTAGAAGCGACAAGGAGGTTTATTATACATTACAGCAGGATGTAGCGAAGAACACACTAAGAAGAAACAGAAATAGCTGGCTTGAAGACGTTGAAGGAGTCTTCAGCTGTAGAGACCAGCATGCCAGGGATCTGAGGATGATGATGCAGCTCCTTGATGTTACGCTGACCGAGGTGCAAGAAGAGGAGCTGGGGCGGGAAGGCGGGGTCTGCTTGCGCTCCCTCTTCGGCCTCAACGGACAAGTCCCACAAAGTGAGTTGGTTGTCAGCGCTAGACACGGCAAGCACAGACTCGTCATGAGTAGCCCACTCAATAGAAGTAATGGGGCCTTGGTGATAGGTGAAGTGAGCCAGAGGCTCTCCGCCGCGGCCCAAGGTACGCAAATCCCAAACCTTAAAGCTGCCGTCATCAGCGCCAGAGGCGAGAAGGTAGCCAACAGAACGGTTCCAACTGATAACATTGACATCCGACTTGTGTGCCGAAACGCTAATTTGGGACTTGGATCGGTCACGAGTATCCCAAATGCGAACAGTACGATCAGCTGAAGCGCTTGCGAAGACGGTGGCTTCCGAGGGACTCCACTGAAGATCTTCCACACTGCCTGTGTGACCAGCGAAAGGCGCGTTGCTATCAACCTTCCAAGTCGACCCAGTAGGTCTCCAAATATGGATCAATCCAGTACAATCGCCAGTAGCAAGTTGTCCAGCTTGAACAGAGGACCAGTCAAGCGCATACCCTTCGGTCTTATGACCAGCAAAAGTAAAGGCAGGCTTGTTGGGAGGAGCTTGACGGGGCCCATGGGCCATAAGTGACTTCACGGTACCAGTCAAGTCAAAAATGTGAGCTTTGCCTGTGTCTGACATGGAAGCAACAATTCCAGGAGTCTGTGGCATGGCACGCAGACGATTGACACCTCCCACGTGTGGCACATTAGAATGTTCAATGGTAGGGTCCTCATCCAGGTCCTCGTCGTTGTCGCTTTCATCCTCGGAGTCTATTGAGCACATTGCGGAGACACGATGATAAGCAACGAAAGGTGAGGTGGACAGACAGATTGAATTCCATACCTGCCGCCACGTAAGTTTTATGCAGTTCCGTCAGCTGCAGCAGAGTAATCATATTATTCTCTGGTCGGTCAGCTTGTGAGCCAGCAACCATATACATGGTGTGAGGAAACTGAGCAATCATAAGCAGGACAAGAGAAGATGAGCGAGAGCTGCAGAGAAGACAACAAGACATTCAACCATCGGCTTACCCGCTGGCGATTATCGCCTAAATTATCGCGAATGAAGTCAAAGGTGAGACAAGGCCATTCCGTGCGGAAGGAGTGGTACATGACGTAGGCGCTGGGGTCGTAATCCAGCTCCTCGCCTTCCGCCACACGATCGACACCTGGACGCCAAACTTCCTTCTTCTCCTTCTCTCCACCCTCTGCTTCCTGCTCTTGCTCCTCTGCCTCCATGCCATCTTCTTCTCCCTCACTGTTCTCATCTTGAACCTCTTCCTCGTCTTCGTATTGGTCGCCGTAGGGATCTTCGAAGACAAGGTCGCCATCATCCTCTCCGACGTTGTTCAGCTCGGACAACGCTTCGCTCTTTTTACCAGCAGGCTCACTGGCGAAGGCGCCCTCTCTTTTGCGGTTGGCAGACATTTCGAGAAGTAACTGTGATTGGAGAAGCGGAGGGAATGGACGGCAGATGGTGGGGGCTAGATGGCCAGATATCTGGCCTAAACCTAATGAATAGCAGAGACCAGACCACCATAACTTAGCTTTGAAGACAATTAAAAGGACGAGTTAATTTGTTTTGTTTTTGGAAAACTGCATCTACAGCAAGCTAACAAAATCCCACCGAGGACAAACGACAAAAGCTTAGAGCACAGAAATGGCCTTTTGGATGATGGCATTCTGCTCGGCATTATGGGCTCTCGCACCCAATCCAGTGGCGACAGCAGCAGAGGGAGCACGACCCACATATGTTGGCAACTTCTCCGCCTGATTGATGACACGAGTAGAAGTAGCGATACGGGGCTGGACGAAAGACCAAGGACCCATGTTCTTGGGTTCTTCTTGGACCCACATCACCTCGGCGTTCTTATATCTAGCACTCTCACGAGCCACCTTATCAAAAGGGAATGGAGCCAGCTGCTCAATACGAACAATCGCAATGTTCTTGATGTTCTTCTTCTCGCGTTCTTCCACTAACTCGTAGTAGATCTTGCCAGAACAGAAGACTAAGCGCTTCACCTCTTCAGGCTTCTCATAGATTGCTGGGTCAGTCTCTTTGTAGACACGGCGGAAGCGAGTTCCACTTGACATCGACTCTAGTGTGGATGTGCACTTGCGTTCACGTAACAAGTTCTTTGGTGTTGCGATGACCAACGGCTTGCGGAAGTCACGGTGAATCTGACGACGAAGAGCATGGAAGTAATTGGCAGGAGTGGAGCAATTCAACACTTGCCAGTTGGTCACTTGGATCTGCATGCGCTCGTTCTCACCCATAGGTGGCACAACATCAGGATCTTCATCCACCATTTGCAAGAAGCGCTCAATACGGCAGGATGAATGCTCTGCACCTTGGCCCATGTAGCCGTGTGGAAGCAGAAGAGTCAAGCCACTCTGACGCAACCATTTATCTTCCCCAGCAGAAATGAACTGATCAATCATAATCTGAGCACCATTAACGAAGTCGCCAAACTGGGCTTCCCAAAGAACTAGCATGTTAGGATTCTCAAGGGAGTAACCCATTTCAAAGCCGAGCACACCAAACTCAGAGAGAATAGAGTTGCGCACAGTTAATTCTCCTTGCATTTCTGCAGGGTGGTCCTTGCTTAGAGGAGCAGTGGCAGAAGCATGCTTGGCGATGTGGTTCAGAGGAACATACTTCTCACCGTTTCGTTGGTCCACCAGAACAGCATGACGATGAGAGAAAGTACCTCTCTCCACATCCTGACCAGAGAGACGAACATGATTACCTTCCAACAGCAAAGAGCCGATTGCAAGAGCTTCGGCAGTGCCCCAATCGATGCCCTCTCCCTTCTGAATGGTATCCAGACGGGCTCCGACGATCTTCTCCAGCTGCTTGTGTACCTTGATGTGGCTTGGAATTTCACACATCTTGGTGCCAATTTCAATCAGCTTCTCTTTCTCTAAACCAGTCTCACGGATGCGAGAACGCTGTCTTGGAGAGAGGAAGCCAGACCAACGAGAACTTAGCCAATCACTCTTCTGACTTTCCCAAGTCTTCGAGGCCTGGAAGTCCTTATCAAGTGTGCTATTCACCATCTCCTTCACGGCAACAATCTCCTTGTCATTGCAAGTACCAGTGCTGACAAGCTGCTGTTCATAGATCTTCAGTGTGTCAGGTTGCTGATTGATGCGGTGATAGAGCTGAGGCTGAGTGTACATAGGCTGATCCAATTCATTGTGTCCATAACGGCGATAGCAGATCATATCGATAATGCAATCCTCGCCAAACTTTTGTCTCCATTCTACAGCCATCTCAAAGGCAGTTACGACCGCCATCGGATCGTCACCGTTGCAGTGGAAAATAGGAATATCGAATGCCTTGCCCAAGTCCGAAGAGTACTGAGTAGAGCGACCGTTGCGAGGATCGGTTGTGAATCCTACTTGATTGTTGACGATGACATGGATAGTACCACCGACAGCATAGTCAGGAACACGAGCCATTTGCATCGTCTCATACACAATACCTTGGCCAGCAAAGGCGGCATCTCCGTGAAGAATGACAGGCATATGCTTCTTCTTGTCCTCAGCCTTATTACCAGAGAGATACTGCTTTGCGCGAATCTTGCCGATGGCAACAGGGTCAACAGCTTCCAGATGGCTAGGATTGGCAACAAGAGAAAGCTGGACGCGACGTCCATCAGGATAGGAACGCTCCATGGAAGTTCCAAGATGGTACTTGACATCACCAGAAGAAGACCAATCGTGCTTCAAGTATTCGTCAAGATCATAGTGAGTACCCTCAAACTCCTTGAAAATCTGTGGCATGGGCTTGCGCATGACATTGGCCAGCACATTGAGGCGGCCTCGGTGAGGCATGCCAATAACAAAGGACTCAATGCCCAACTCACTACCACGATCAACCATCGCTTTGAGGCCCGGGATCACACTCTCACCTCCTTCTAAACCAAATCTCTTCGCAGTGTTGTACTTATTAGCGAGAAACTTCTCAAAATGGTCAGCGAAGCAAAGGCGCTCAAAGATGTGCATTTTCTTCTCTTTGGTGAAATGCATCCATTTGGGTCGTTCTACTTGATCTCGCACCCAGTTGCACTTCTCTTGTGATTGCATGTGCATGTACTCAACTCCAAGACTTGAGCAATAGGTCTTGGTGAGATTGGCCAAGACTTGTCTGAGGGTGATCTTGGGTCTATCAGCAAGGATATCAAGGTAGCCGGTATTGCCGCCAGTGGAAGTGCCCAGCAGGTTGAGGGTGCGATCAAGATCGGCATCAGTGAATCCATGGTATTTGTAATCCAATTCAGGGGGAGGAGTAGGATCGCGGAAGCCGTGAATACCCAGAGGGTCGAGATTAGCGATTTCATGACCGCGTACTTGATAGGATCGAATCAAGTAAGATAGACCAAGAGAATCAGAAACCATGGGTCTGGCACTGGCAGCGGTAGTCTGCTGAGAGAGCTGCCCTTGAGACACAGGGGTTCCACCCAGGGCAGGAGGTGCCGAGAAGGACGCCTCGCTGGCGATACCACTCTCAAGGTTCTTGAAGTAAGCATTCCAAGAAGGGTGAACACTAGATAAAATGCATGATTAGCTTTTGGGGAGACGAGAATTGGACGATACTTCCTACCTGCCGTTATCCTTCAGCCACTGCTCGTACATTTGCTCCACATAGATGGAGCTAGAGGTCGTCAGAAAATTATCTACCTTGGTGCTCAAAGTCTATGATAATCAGGAAATGACTGAGTGACCCTGCATAAAGAGATGGAGCGGGAGGAAGGACCTACCTGGGCCAGCGGAGCAGAGCTACGGCCACTGGCACGCCCTGTCCATTAGAAAAAGAAAAGCGAACATTGAAATCTCTGGCTGAACTAAATTTGAGAGGAGATAAATCTAATTACCTAGTTTAATCAGTCTTTTCCCAAGTTGGAGCATCGCCGCTGTCCTTAGAATAATGCCAAATTCCGTCGCTTGGAATAGTGCTTGCCCATCAACTCCACCAAGCGATTATGGTGGTGGAAATAGCGCGTTTTCTCGCCCTTCAACTAGTTTCTCACTACTCTCTGCCTATTGTTGTTGCGAGGGGCCTCCCCTCTGTAGGCGGCATGTGAATGTAATGCGGCTGCAAATCACATCGTGATATCAACCTCTTGCACGCAACATAGAGGTTTTGGACACAGCTTCATCTCCTCCGTGTGCATGCTATCCAGAGCTCGGCTGTTCCTTCTCTCAATTATTGAGCGCAGCCCCATGACCACAACATATATGTGTGGAACCAAGGCAAGACGAAGTAAAAGAGTAATCAATGCAATGAAAATGTTACGACTAATACTACTTGACACCACTTCTAAACTAAATTAAACTGCATTTGCACTAGAAGCAGGTTAGCTTATTAGGATGCTGTGATTAACTTAGCTCATCAGAGTGGATGTGAGGTAATGGGGTGATTTGGCAATGTTTGAAGATGCAACCACAATTTCATCGCCTTAGTAGTATTCGCCGTTAGCCTTTCCTTGGGCATCAAGCAAGCCAGCCCAGTATTTAGACTCGAATCTGTCCTTAAGGTTTCTGTCGATGAAGACTTCAATATTCTGTCCCTTGGAGCGAACAGGGAAAGTTGCAACCTTCTCAGGAGGAGCAAGATTGCCCAAAATAACAGGGCCGAGGATTGGAGGGAAAGGGCACCAGTCACCAACAACATCACCTGCAAAACAGCAATGTACGGGGAATTATGCATTGCATGTTATACTAAATTGAACAAAAGGCACCCACCGCTGTCTAAGCTGAAAGCAGTCTTATGGAGAGGGCAAACAATGGTGGATCCCTCGCCGAGTCTACAAAAGACCATTTGATAAATCGTTCAATTCAGATGCAAGGACAACCTTACCTGCCGTTCTCGAGAGGAGTGCCAAGATGAGGGCAGCTGTTGGCAATAGCAAAGATCTTGCCATCCAAATCTGCAGCAACGAGAATTGCCAATCCATCAACCTCAACAGGGACAAGGTCGCCAGCAGCGATGTCGTTGGACTTCAAAACAGGTACCCATTCCTCCTGCACGACAAGTCGGTAAGACAAAGAGAGCACAAAACAAATCTTATCTCCGCACCTTCTTTGGGATGCTCTTGGACATAGACACCCTGGTAGACAAGTGTCTTGCGAAGGGGGTCACTGGAAACAGCAAGAAAACGATTCATCAGAATATGGCACTCAGGATTTTTTCAAAACAAATTTTCCTACCAAAAGCGGTGACATAAATGATACTGCAAAGAAAAGTCAAGAGAATAAAAGCCTTCATTTTGCTTCCAGAGACAATGATGCAATCCGAATGGGCGACAAAAGCAGAAAGTGTGGGCAAGCGGGGCAGATGGTGCTTGTCCTCGCGCTGCTTGGCGCTGCAGGCAGATCTTCAGTTCAAGCAGGTCTGAGGCTGAGCCCGAAAGAGGGACGAAGTGCGCCATTATGACATATTTACCCGCTTGGCGCGACTGGAGTTGGGAAGAAAAGCAAAAGCTGAAGCAACAAAACTGAGGCGAAGATGTTTGACAGAGGACTGGATGGTCTTTATAAGCAAGCCTATTCTCTAGTGTCTACAGAGCCAGTCCAGAAAGAATGGTATGAAGGTAGGGAAAGATCTTGTCGGTATCCTTTGGATGACCAGGTTGATTGATCATGTGAATGAGAACAGAGTGGGAAGAAGAGGTTTGCTCCTTCTGTCCCAAACTGACTCTTCAGCAGCGGCTAGCTGGTTGTCTCATATGTATCACACTGGGTTTTATCATTTCCATGGGCAGTACGTTTCGCTTGGTGAAATTGTTGGAAGGCGATCCCGAACCGTTCGCTATCATGTACACGATAGGAAACCTGTTGGGGCTATTCTCCACCTGCTTTCTCTACGGCCCTCTTGCCCAAATGAAGAAGATGTTTGCTTCAACGAGGTAGTCTTTATCCTTCATGTCTTCCCCACCACGCATTGTGATGTTGACTCCTCTCTACCTTTCTTTGCTTGGCACAGACTCATTGCCACTATCGTGTATGTTCTTTTGATGTTCCTCACCCTGTTCTTTGCGCTTTATCCGCATGAGATTCGTGGGCGACTTGTGCTTCTTATTTTGTGTATTTTCTTTCAATTTCTGGCGTTGATTTGGTATACTTTGAGTTACATCCCATATGCTCGTCAAGCAATCACTTATTGTTTGAAACAGCATTGTTGTTCTTCTTGTGGAGGGTCGTCCAGTGGAGAGGTAAGAGTTGTGAGTCCATAAACTAATTAGATCTATGTTGACTGTCATGCGTCGTGCTAATAGGAGAGCTTGTGGGCCTGAATGTTTCCATGTTGTTGATCTATTTTCATCTTCAACGATACTGAGGATTAAATGATATAATGGTCTGTATATTATGAAATTTACTAATAATACAACATAATTTATGGTTTTACGTCAAGTAGCAACCCAAAATCGTTCACTACCAGACAGACGGCAGGGTTCTCAATATATCAACACTTCAACATCAACACACATACAATAGGTCAGGGTTTTGAAATACATTAGACAATACAGATCATCACATCACAACACAGTTGGCAACAGTTACACGGACAGTCTCGCTCACACTACTTGTCATAGCTCCAATTGTAGAATAGGAATGATTAGATATGGAATGACGACTGTCCGCTCGCCGGTCAGCTTCCGAAGCCTTCCGAACAAGACGCAAGCGATCTCTCTCAACCCACAGCAGTCCAGAAGACAATACGCGACCCAGACAATACTTCCCTGATCGTATTTTACGAACCTTTGATTCCAGCCAAGCTCCAGGAACATTAGCACCATAACACCACAGCTCAACCACATCGCCAACCTCAATGGCGGCCAAAGTGTTGCGATCTACAGTCCAACGTAGTCGACTGCGCGGCACCCACTCGTCCCATCTGCTGTCCCAACCAGGATAGCGAATCTTATACTTTCCTTGCATGGAATTTTTATCTACCACTTCGGCGAGCCACCAGGCCAATCCTTGGTAGACATCTTGAGTCTCCAATCGGAACTTTCCTCTCCATGCCACTTCCACTTTGTCACCCACTTGTGGATCCAGCAGACGCTCCTGAAAAGCTTCCATTTGAGTCCTTAGAGAGGACGGTTTGGGGGTGGGTCCAGGATTGTTTCGTAGAAATCGCTTGATATAAAGCATGGTCCAGATCTCGTTGGAATGGCAAATGAGTCTCCACTCTCTGCTGACACAAGACATCTTGCAGTAATTGTCGACAGGCAACCACAGGAAGATATCTTGAATGACGGCCAGGGGGAGATGAAGAAATGCATTAATATTGAAAAAGTCCACAGTGATAGTGATGACCTCTCGGAAGACGTCATCAGACCACAGTGTCTTGTGCTTCTTTAGCAGCTTCGTCGCGTGCTCGTAGTCAGCTTTACAAAAGCGCATTCGGTCTTGATGGTCAACGCCTTCCAATATTGCTCGGATATTCCTTAAGCACTCGACAATCTGATTTTGTCAACAGACGTGAAGATTAGGGAGAGGAGGATTGGCAGAAGAATTTTCTCTTACCTCAAAATACGACCCTGCATGCTTCAAGCGACTCATTTCAACGGTCCATAATGACCCTAAGTAGATTAATGTAATATCAAAGGCATTAGTCGACGATATATGTTGAATTGCAACTGGTTGCCCACCAATTGAATTTGGATGAATTATGAAAGGTCCTCGCCCAGGCGAGCCTTCTGCTGAATTTGGCCCATTTGATCTTCGTTTAAATGGTGAAATAACCATCGCCATTATGGCATAGCTCTAGTGGTCCAGTCGTGTCTGTTGTATTTTAGTCTTCTTTTGTGTGACAAGAGCAGATGAAGAAGATGAGATGAACAGACAGACACCACCCGCCCATCGGAACACCGGTGAGTGCGAGTATCGGAAGTGGAGGAGAGGGGTTCAAACCCTCCCTTTTTGAACTTCAAATCCCAACCAAACCCCCAGCAGAAAACGGAGATTGGGAGATTGAAGGAGAAAAAGTCAAGTGCGTGATGAAAACGCGTTGTTCGAGAAGCAGCATATTCCAGACGTTGCCAAGCCGTCATCACCTTCCACACTTCGACGCCCCATACTTTAATGTGTGACAAGATGAAAGATATTCTCGCACAGGAGAGTCTGATAATATTTGCTGAGGCTGGTTTGAGTAGAAATGGCTTGTTAGATTGCTGGGAGTTCACCTTCGAGAGATCCGCGTCATCCAGCAGCTCTGCTTTCGACCCCCGCTCAGTTTTGAAGACAGAGTCTGCCCAAGCTGACGCCGTTGCTTCAAAAAGCAAAAGGCATCACAAGAAGCGAAAGACCAAAAAGTCGGTTCGGTGGGGTGAAGTGGTGGAGATCTCTTTCAGCCGCAGCATCGGATTCGTTGCAGTGCCTCAGGACGGAGTCTTCCCTTTGGGCCTGGGCGAGAAGGTCGGAGAGACCAGATATCCCATTCAAGCTGCACAAGAAGAGAGAACTTTGCGTTCTACTAAGCTGTTTCAGAGGCATGCTAGCCATTCTCCAGTTGATGCGGACCGTCCGCCTTTCCAGGCACTGGGAGAGAAGGAGCGAATAGCCTTGCTTGTTAAGGCCATGCCTGTGTCACCTAGTGCCAGTCGAGAGGCTAAGGAGCATCATCGAGAAATCAAAGCTATTCAACAAAGTCGGGTCCATGTTGGCTGCAATTGCCGTCCCTTGCGGCCAGATAAGCTAAACATGGCGAAGTTAAAGGAGGAGGTCAGTATGCGTGCTGCCTCCGATATCACTGGAGCCTACTGCTTCTCTGGGGAAGATCTTGATAAGATGAAGAAGAGTGACTTGGTGATGCATCTCAAGGCCTTAGTCAAAGGCTGTGAGATCTGCACTGCCGCCGGTTGCGACTGCGCCAAGTGGGAAATTCCTTGCTCGCGCTCTTGTCACTGTCAAGGACGTGTACGCTCTTCATCGGACTTAGAATCGGAATATTCATATTGTGGGAATCCTCATGGCAGCGACATCTTTGATGCTGACAAGGTGCAAGACTATCGTCGATCACTTCTCTCCCTCTCTGCCAAACAAGGCGATTTCTTTGTCTGTTCGGACGCGATGTGAACCCTTCTCTGATCTGTTTTTGTTTAACGAGCATGTCCTGCAATAAGGAAGAAGAAAAGATGAAATTAATGAACATCACCTAGTTACAGTGTAACCTTATCTGGCCCAGTTTTAACTCGCTTTTTGTGAGATTTTGCAGTGCCGTGAGTGACTTTGCTCTGCTGAGTGCTTTCAAGCTGGCTGGGGTGGGTGGGGTTGTGCACTCATCCTCCTCTGTCTGCCCATGATGAAGTTTGTCCTTTGGGTGGGGTTTACCATGCTAGCCTTGCATATGCAATCCACTTGGGGCATTCTCAAGAAATTGCCAACATTAAGCTCCTCTCTCCGGCTCGCTTTTCGGTCAGAAGCGAGGCTTTTGTCACATACTCGACAGAACGCGGACGACCTCTCACTGGACTCCTACCTTCTTGCCACGAGTCCTGAGCTCGTAATAAGCCACTTGACTTCCAGACATGCAGATCCCAAGGTGATCGAAGAGGTTCATCGAGTGCAAACCTTGAGACAGGCGAGGACTGTTTGCATCAAAACAGGTGATGCCGCAAGGAACCTTCGAAAGACCTTGAGCAAAGAAATTGGTTTGTTGATGAAAGCAGGCGATAAAGAGAAGGTTGAGCAGGCAAAGTCACAAGTTGAAGAGGCTAGCGCCCAGGCCGCTAAGGCGGATGAGGAGCAGGCGGTCATTGACCAGCAGATAGAAGCCATCTTATCAATCATCCCCAACCTCCTTGATAGCCGGTTAGTCTGCCTTTCCTCTGTTACGTATTCTTTCCTCTGTGACGTGTTCTTCTTGTATGATAGAGTGCCCGAAGGAGCTGACGACAAAGCAAACCCTGTCGTGCATTCATGGGAAGGAAGCCGACCACGAAAAGTTGGTGAAACATATCTTTGGCACGATGACATTGCACGCAAGCTAGGCGGTTACGATGTTGACGCTGCAGCTCGCATCTCTGGCGCACGCTTCAGTGTGCTGGTAGGCAGTGTAGCTCGTCTGGAAAGAGCTTTGACTCAGTTCTTCCTCGACTTCCATACTGGCCGAGGATATAAAGAAGTCTCTGTGCCATATATAGTTAGTCGATCTACTCTCTATGGTACAGGTCAGCTGCCTAAGTTCGAGGAAGACCTTTTCAAAGTGAGCCACTCGGTGGCTGGAGAAGATGCTTTCCTCATTCCCACTGCAGAGGTCCCTGTAACCAACCTCTTTCGGAATCAGATCCTCAATGACACGCAACTCCCCATCTATTTGGCTTGTCATTCCCCTTGCTTTCGAGCTGAAGCAGGCTCCTACGGACGGGACACTCGAGGACTGCTTCGTCAGCACCAATTCCAGAAAGTGGAATTGGTGAAGATTTGCGAGCCAGATAAATCCAAAGAAGAGCATGAGAAACTGACGCAAGATGCTGAAGCCCTTTTGCAAGCTCTTGATCTTCCTTATCGTCGCGTGCTTCTTTGCGGTGGAGATACTGGGTTCTCGGCGCGCATTTGTTATGATCTCGAGGTGTGGCTGCCAGGCCAGCAAGCTTATCGAGAGATTTCGTCGTGTTCTAACTGCTATGATTTTCAAGCTAGGCGAATGATGCTTCGTTATCGTAGCAAGAATAAGGATGAGAAGGAAAAGAAGCCCTCTGTTGCCTATGTGCACACGTTAAATGGATCTGGTCTAGCGGTTGGCAGGTGGGCAAAATACACATTAGCAAGTCAGCTGACTTCTTACTCTTGTTGAATTGTGTTTTGATTGTGTTTTGCAGAGCGTTAGTGGCGGTTTTGGAGAACTATCAAGAAGCGGACGGCAGCGTGACAATTCCAGAGGTTTTGCGGCCATACATGGGAGGCCTCGAGAAGATTTCACCCTCGGAAAAGGACTTCCACTACAACTAGGCAGCTTCGCTATACTCTCGTTTGTTTTTTAAAGTGTATACTGTACAAAGTGCTCTTTATTTTTCACTCATATGCGATGATCGAAGAGACGCAACACAAAATGTGAGCACCTGGCAGCTAGCATGGAAGAAGACTTTCCATCAGAGAAATTCAAAACTATGATTTAGATGTCAAAGAAGAGCATGTTAGTCTCCATTGTGAGCGCAGGCGAAGGAGTGAAATCAACAGTCATCTTGCGTGGCAATATTCGTGCAGGAACCCCCACAGCAACAGAGTTGCCTGGAACATCTTCCAGCACAACCGTGCAGGCTCCAATATGCGCTCCTGCGCCGATATGGACAGGACCAAGAAGAGTGGCCCCTGCGCCAAGCAAAACTCCATCTTCTACACGTGGATGCCGGACAATGTTTTTTCGATTGCCAGTGCCTCCAAGTGTTACCTTATGTAGCATCGAAACATTATCGCCTACAACGGCAGTCTCTCCAATAACCACTCCAGTGCCGTGGTCAATCATGATCCCACTCCCTATCTTTGCAGCAGGGTGGATATCTATCTGGAACACACTGTTTGCTCGGCTGTGCAGAAACAAAGCTGCAGTAAAAACAACACATCAATGAATGATAACTATAACTTAGATGATCAAGTTTCTCACCAAGGGTCTTTCGGTCTTGATGCCAAAGCCAATGAGCCACTCGATGAGTTTGTAACGCATGAAACCCTTTAAAATAAAGTAGAACGTCCGTGTAGGCTTTCACAGCAGGGTCTCGAGTCATGACTGCCAAGATGTCACTGCGCAGAGAATGACGAAAAGCATCAGATTTCTCCAAAGCCTCAATAAAAAGAGATTGGATTTGCGTGCTTATCATGGCAGGCGAAGATAGAAGATTGGCCATATGGAAAGCGAGCGAATTCTCCAATGTGCTGTGCGACAGAATGGAGGCATGCATGAAACTCGCCAGCAACGGCTCATTGCCTGCCTCTGCAGTTAGTAAATGAATGAGACAAGTTATCACTCACGGCTTTCTCAAGAATGGTCAACTAGATAAAGACTAACCTAGGCGAGCATCTCGTTTAACCGCCTCCCACACCAAATCTTCACCATTCGGACCAAAAAACTTCGAGTCCAAGTCTGCTCCTGCAGAGAGTGGTTGCTTGTAGCCATTTCTTGGCAATGACAGTAAACGCGAACCAGATGTCTTTAACGAAAGTGTATATACAATTAAGAGAAGGAACACAACAGCACAAGCCAACAACATTTTATTAATCTAATCTAGACCAGAAATGAAATCGGAAATTGCATTCCACCTCTTCTTGGAAAACATATAGTTTTCGATTTCAAACTCACTTTTGTCTCTCAAGAAATTACAACAGCGCAAAGGTTGCAAAATCTGTCTTGCGGTGTGGGTCTATAGAGCCGGTACAGCTTCTTCTTACAGCTTCCACTGTTTGTAGCGGCTTGCTTAGCTAATTCCTAGCGATATAAGTAGATCCGGCAAGTGCAAATCTTGCAGACGCTGGCAAACTTCGCTGCTCAGTGGCACCAAAGAGGAGCGAGCGTGTGATCGCTCAACGAACTTTGCCGTCAAGGTTTGATTTAGAGCTGACGCATTCAAGAGTATATCCCCTCTCAGTCCAACAAAGGAGATAAACCACGCTAAAGGGCACGTCAAGTGTTTAACAAGATGAGTACTAAATACCATCAACAGCGTCCGTGTGGAGAGTTGGGAGAGTATGAGTTGCAATTTACCTCTATATAGCAATTTAAGGTTGGCGGTATTATGTACACTACTAGACTATGATTATTCCTCAGAATGAGACCCGGAGTCACCTGCGCTGAATTGTTGGTAAGGAGGCAAACCTGAATTTACAGCCTGCATAATAAAGAGCCAATCAATGTTATCCATTAAAAAATCAATGCCACAACCGACTCACCTCGAAGCACTGCTGTTTGATTTGTTTGACAGTTTTGCCCACCACCTCAATCGGAGGATGAATCTTGATGAATGCATCTCTACCGTGGCATGGACACAATATAAGATATTCCCAAACAAGTAATAAAATTGAAGATCAAGCGCAGGAACAATACCTGATAGGAGAAATAGGCAGCGCAACTGAAGTAGGCATAACTTTATGCAAGTTACCGATGCTCACCGGAACAACACGGACCCCAGTATCCCTGGCCATTTGAAATGCGCCTTTCTTAAAGCTGGAAGAGCATTAAACCTTTTAGACCATAATAACAAGTGATTGAGAAACTCACCTCTTAAGTCTACCATCAGGACTACGAGTTCCCTCAGCAAAAAGGACCATTGCGTTGCCATCTCTCAACTATAACCATGAATAAATTAATAAAATACGAGAGCAGTAAACCACGACCAATGTCTTACCCGTTCTCGACATGTTTCAGCACATAGAATGGTACTTTGAATGTCGTTGCGCTTCAAGAAAACATGCTTCGCCATTTGCATCGCCCACCCAATCACGGGAATTTTAAGGATTTCCGCCTTTGAAAGGTAC
Organism: Ochromonas danica; assembly: GCA_015146655.1. Classification (NCBI taxonomy): domain Eukaryota; class Chrysophyceae; order Chromulinales; family Chromulinaceae; genus Ochromonas; species Ochromonas danica. The sequence continues at coordinate 101,062 of VKHL01000100.1, forward strand.
TTGAAAGGACGAGGGACAAATCCAGAGAGTACGAGTATGTCCAGAAAAGAAGTGTGGTTGGGCACATAGATGACGGCTTCATCATATGGAGGCAGATTTTCCACACCAAAGACACGAATACGACTGAAACATGCAACAAGAGAGATGCGAGCCCAATGATGAACCATCCAATCTAAAAGGCGCCGTTGCTGTCCAGCACGTAGCATTAATGAGAGTGACGATCTCGGAGACATTGTGCTTACCTTGCTATGGCCTGTGAGATCTGAATATACTGCGAGGATGGCCATAGGTGGGACTACTGCGGCTGCAACTACCATTGATACAAGAGCTTGAAAAACTCCCCAAAGATTCAAGATTTTCCCCTTCACTTTAATGTGCCAACCGGGATTAACTTCGGATGAATCAGATGGACCAACCGAAAGGACATCGGCACCTCCCAGAGCAGCCGAGAAACTTGAGCAGGAATAAGACGGACTCGCAATGACTGGAGATGGCCATCGGGTTTGTAGCTGGCGTGTTGCAAGATATAGCTTTGCTTGAAATGCATTTCGTGGAGATCGAAAACATAGGGTGAATCTGCACAAAAATAGCAGCAGCAGAGGCCAAGGCAAGATCATTTTCCGAACTTGGTGTAACAATACCTTAGAACCGATGGAAAAGATTAGGGAGGAGGCCAAGAGGAAAACTCGCCATCAAATTGGAGATGCTCATCATCTTGGAGGAGGCGAACAGCTCAAGCTCACGTCATCCACGCGCAGAAAACAACCTCAAACACACGACACAAAACAACTCCAGAGTCCACTGTACTGCTTCAGTATTATATTATCACTTTTACACTATTCTCCATCATTCTACAGAATGTGTATGTTAATGAGGTACTTAGCTCATCTAACCTAGATAACGACGATGGTAACGCAAATTCAGCATATCGGCAACTTCTTCAATTATATCCACAGCCTTTTTCAAATCTTCCAGCGAATGACCTGCCGATATACAAAAGCGGGTTCGGCCCAAATGTGCTTGAGTAGCAGGGAACCCAACCACAACTACAGCAAGACCTCTGTGAAGACATTCTCTGGAGAAGGCAGGCATTTTGCCAGGAATATAAAACAGCACTGGTATAACAGGAGAATCCTCATCGCCATAAACATGCAATCCCATTCTGATCATTTCATTGCGGAAGTAATTGCAATTCTTGCGAAGTGTCTCCAGCTTGGTTTTTCCAATATCCGTGCCATCTTCACCCATAATAACTCTGAATGCGGTGATAATCTGCTGGCAGATTATAGGAGACATGGAGTTATGGAAGACTACTCCGGCGGAGTTGCTTTTCACGAAGTCAATCACTTTCTTGGAGGAAGCAATGTAACCGCCCATTCCACTGAAACTCTACATAGCACAAAAAACTATGAGCTAATTAAAGATAAAAGACAATTAACTTCTCACTCACCTTGGTGAAAGTGCCCATAAGAATATCTGTACAAAACATATAATTGAGTCAAAACATGACGACAGAGAATAGACAAACTCAAATGCTTACCAATATCTGCCGGATTAACACCCGTATATTCGCAGACGCCACGTCCAGTCTTACCCAAGGCCCCAATGCTATGAGCCTCATCCACGAAAATATAAGCCTTGTACTTCTTGCAAACTTTTACAATATCAGGAAGGTTACAAACATCGCCTTCCATGGAGTAAATTCCTTCAACCATTACCAAGATCTTTTTCCAGGGTCGGTGATGCTTAGGTTGACCATTGACAATAGCTTCCCGGAGGACTTCCTCAAGATGAGAAGCATCGTTATGGCGGAAAACGCGAATGTTCGCGGGAGCAGCACGAGCCCCATTAACAATAGAGGTATGATTAAGAGAATCAGAGACTATCAAAGCACCTGGACCCATCAGAGCCGGAATGGTGGAAGCATTGGTGTCGTAACCCATGGCGAAGACAAGAGCAGCCTCTTTACCAACAAATCGAGCCACAATTTCTTCAAGTTCTTCGTGAGCACGGTTATTTCCAAAGTCTAACTTCGAAGAGCACATACTCAAAGGCCATTGATCAACCGCTGGCATAACCTCTTGGCGACATGAAGTGTTCCAGTCGTCCGCAAAGCCCAGATAGTTATAGGAGCCCACGTTGATACAGGGGATGATATTACCGCTCAAAGTGAAGGTTACGTTATTATTTGTCGACACGCGCTCCATAACATCGATTCTTGAAGCCGGTGCTGAGCAAATGGGGCGATTCCAGCAATCTTGGATTCTGTGATACAGCCGACGAGTGTAAAAGCTCTCCCACGACTGGAAAAGGACTCCATATCCAGGTTTATGGCTCTTGTCTGAGTAGCGAGACCAACCAGTGATAGCACCAATGAAGTCTCTCAAGTGACCTATCTGTGTTGGGTAAAATAAGAATGGTGAGGATACAAGGATGAGTACTCACAATTCCAAGAAAAAAATATTTTCCACTCACCACAACTAAGACCGTAAAGCTAATATAGGTTAACAAAGCAACAGGCCACTTAATCTCATGCTGCTCCTCGGAAGGCATTTCTGGGAAGAAAGGAAAACAAAGAGTCAAAGATTGCTTTGATTGTCATCAACCGACCAACAGCAGCAATCGTCTCTGGGAGAGTTGTCGCACGCATCACAATAATAAGTAGAGAGTGGATGGAAAGATAAACATTTGTGGAGGTTAATAGTAGTAATGCACAGTTATGATAAGTTAAATATTTAAGCGAGATGCAAATGTAGCATTCATGAATTCGGGAAACATGAAACAGAGTGCATACATTATATTACTTTAAGAAAACGCCGTTGATTCACTCATTTCAGCAAAGTATTGGATGGAGGAATGAATAACACAAGACAAGAATAACAACGTTAAAATTAAAATAAAATTAAAATCTGCCGCACGAACACAGTCCATAGACATCATTGATGATGATGATATTCTGCGAGTTTCTAAGCCACTAACAACACAAGGATACAGGGGTACGTCCACACATCTTTGGAAAATCCATTGGCAAGAGGAGAATAAAAAAGCTCAACCACGTCGGCATACCCCACGCCTCTCGTATTGCAATCGTGTAAATGGCATGTGGGAAGATATTAGCGATGCTGACTGATAGCGGAAAAGAACAGATAAAATTGATACAAAAAAACACAATTGCACAGCACAGCGACTGTCGGGAACCCGTCAGAAAAAAATGCTGCTTTTTTCAGCATCTATTTCTTCTTTGAGTTCGTGTTCCACTTTCATTTTTTCCTTTTCATTTCGTACGAGCTGTATCTGCAGATACCATTGCAAATTTGCTGTTGAATGGTTGGTTATATTCATTATGTTTTGGGCTATATATAAAGAAGCCAAAAGGAATCAGCACCGCGCGAGGCCTCGAGCATGCATGTTATCGTAAATGAGCGGCGTACCATCCTCCTAAGCAACCTCCTCCCCTAATGCGATGACGCTCTTGTCGTGCTCGACTGTGGAGCATTTTTTTACACAGACGAAAATAAATCGAAGCAAAAAAGACATTGTGTCGTCTTCATTGATTGACACCCGTTCAGGTAATATATTCTTATATATTCTTTTCCACATTCGAATATCTTTTTGTCGCTAGTTGCATGTACGCTAACTATCAAAAACGAGTTAGTTTCTGGGATATCAAGGCAGTTCTAATTCATCTTGTACGCAGTAATGTTATTTAGTACACTACATCAAGCGTGAAGAATATAAACTTGAAGGACAAAAAGCGGTCAGTGGAGAAGAAGAAGCCTTATATCCTATTCGAGGTCGCAAAAGATAGAAGATTTCTGAACACAGAAGATGGGTTGAGTGGAAGTCCACAGGTCCTATTATGACCCACCATCATCATTGATGCAACAACTGTCCAACTGGACCATGTCACAAACTGGACCATTGTCATTTTTAATTTCTTTCCTTTACCCTTCCCGATTATGATGATGATACATGATTCTGATTAGTTGGGGCTCTACTGTTTTGCGGTGGTGGTGTGGGTGATGCTGTTGTTGTGGTTGTTGTTGTTGTTGTGGTTGTTGTTGTTGTTGTGGTTGTTGTTGTTGTTGTTGTTGTTGTTGTTGTTGTTGTTGTTGTTGTTGTTGTTGTTGTTGTTGT
>VKHL01000101.1:0-103721 GCA_015146655.1 Ochromonas danica
TTCAAGTCAACCCAGTAGTGTTCCTAGTAGTCAGCCATCTTCGGCTCCTACTGGTGAGCCAACTGCTCAACCTTCAGACCAACCTTCTGCTCAACCAAGTAGTCAGCCAAGCGGACAGCCCAGTGTGCAGCCAAGCGGTCAACCGACTAGCCAGCCTTCAAGTCAACCCAGCAGTGTTCCTAGTAGTCAGCCATCTTCGGCTCCTACTGGTGAGCCAACTGCTCAACCTTCAGGCCAACCTTCTGCTCAACCAAGTAGTCAGCCAAGCGGACAGCCCAGTGTACAGCCATCCGGTCAACCTTCCAGTCAGCCTACAGGTCAGCCGAGTAATCAGCCAAGTGGACAACCTTCTAGTCAGCCTTCAAGTCAACCCAGTAGTGTTCCTAGTAGTCAGCCATCTTCGGCTCCTACTGGTGAGCCAACTGCTCAACCTTCAGGCCAACCTTCTGCTCAACCAAGTAGTCAGCCAAGCGGACAGCCCAGTGTGCAGCCAAGCAGTCAACCGACTAGCCAGCCAAGTGGACAACCTTCTAGCCAGCCTTCAAGTCAACCCAGCAGTGTTCCTAGTAGTCAGCCATCTTCGGCTCCTACTGGTGAGCCAACTGCTCAACCTTCAGGCCAACCTTCTGCTCAACCAAGTAGTCAGCCAAGCGGACAGCCCAGTGGTGAACCAACTGCTCAACCTTCCAGTCAATCGAGTGGCCATCCTTCTATGCAGCCGAGTTCTGAAGTGTCTTCTTACCCCTCGACTCAGCCTTCAAGTCGACCTTCTAGTCATTCTAGCGTGGCTCCTTCTGTGTTCAACGATTTTCCTCCAAGCTTTCTCCCCACTATGTTTCCGACATTGTCCAATGATGAGTTATCTAAAGTTGGTATTAGAAATGCTGTTTTCAATTTTCAGTCTGATAAAGATGCGGATATTTTGGGCAGTTGCTTCTTATGGAAGAGTTTCTTGCTTAACGATATCTTCATTTCTGCGGTGGATTCGTATCCTATCGAAGTATCACTTATTGCATTATCTGATTTCCAGTTGTCGGAGCCTGTATCAATCATATGCAACAGTATCCCAATTGTTGGTGCTATATTAGACACTTTAATTCATGCATCGGTTAATGTAACTTCCTTCACCTGTAACGATCATGTGTGGTCTGTCGGTCTCTGTGAATTTTCATCGCCTGCCATATGTGTCGATTGTACTGATCCTTGTCGTCCACCTAATGATCGCTACTTGAGTCCTTTCCATGTGTCGCCCTGTTCATCAGCTCCTCAGTTTCTGCCTTTTGCAGGCTTCATGTCTTTTTCTTTCGTTGATCAATTCCCTCCTCCTAAGGTTCTTTCAATGACTACATTGGCCAATGCAACAAGTGTGACTGTTTATGTTGAAATGGATATGGAAGCTGTTCTGTCGTGTGGAATATTTGACACTTCTGCCTTATTTGATGTTACTCAGGAAGCTATTTTGGTGCAAAATCGACTGGCTTTGTCATATGAAGCTAATAATAGTGTCTCGATTGCCTTCGACAACCTGATTCCTCTGACAGGATACAAGGTGTATTGTTTAACTCAAAGTTATACAGGCTACACTTCGATCAGCAATTTAGATGACATCGAAGGTGGTAGTGTTGTTACGGCAACAACATGTTGCCTGGAAATAGTTGTCAACCTTCGCTCATCTTTACTGTTTGTTGGCGAAGGAAGAAGTGATGCTGTGCAAGTTTATGTTCGTAACCGGCCAATTTCTTCTGTCAATATTAATCTTGTTGGAGTGATTGAAACCACCGATGGACAAGTTAAGAACATCTTCGAAACGTCCTTATCGTTAGACTCTGATCGCTTCGGTGTTTTGCATTTACCGATGCTACCTAGTTATACTGCGAAAGCAGGGATAATCAAGCTTTATGCGACAGTACTTGATTTGAACTACAGGATCAAGTTTCATCAGCATGATGTGCCGGTGGATACCTTCTATGATACTTCGAACAACTCATTTGTTGGTAATTGTTCCATTTTAGTCGCTTCTTCTTCAAGTGCGATTCCTATCCCTACGATTACCAGTGCAGTCTTTTCTATCAATGGAAGCACGGTGATGTTGACATTTAATATTGAAACTGATCTTGCAGGTGTAAACTCTCCCGTGTTTGCTTGCAGCAATATTTTGTTCTTTGAAGGGGTAACGGATGCAAACTGTTCCTGGTTATCTGAGAGCCAGCTTTCCGTTAAGTTGGGTAGTAATCGTAGTTTGAGCTTGGGCGGCTCTATCATGTTGCTTTATGATAGAGTCAGACCCAAATGCGTATACTCTTCAGACATTTGTTCTGCTTGGCCTTCTAATTCTGCTCAGAGCGTTACGATCACGGGAGATGTGATTGAACAGCCGGTAGTTTCTATCAGTGGTCCTCAGATAGTTCAACTGGGCAATCCTGTCTTTTTGGATTTATCTTATTCAACTGGATCAACGGGTCGCCAATGGAAGAGTGTAAATATTTCTGTTTATTCGACGCGCAAGGTGAACACTGAGCTAGATTCTTTTGTAAGTTCCATATTCTATGATTACAAACCCATTGAAATTGCGGGTGCTTTATTTAAATCATCTGGAAGCTACAATTTTGTGGTCAAAATGTGCAATGTGTTTGATAAATGTGGCTATTCCACATTTATGGTAACGTTGACGACGGAATTCTCTGTTCCGTATTCCACTATGCTTGCTGCCCAAAGTAGATCTGCCTATACTGAAGACACGATAGAGTGTATTGTGCGTGGAGCTTCGCTGGTTAACAATTCTTCAAATGAGTTGATTTATGCTTGGGAGGTACGACAGAATGGTGTTGTTCAATCCAGCCATTTCGAATCGAATCAAGCTTCCTTCAAGCTGTATCCTTACACTTTAATCCCCAATGCGGTTTATCAAATTACTGCATTAATCTTCGACCCTCTTGTAGGTATGCCTGTATCATCTCGCCAGTTGGTGCATGTACGTCAAGGACCTCTAGTGGCACAGATCGCTGGCGGACCAGTTCAAACATTACTATCAGGCGAAGGTCTAGTATTAGATGCAAGTAGCAGCTATGATGCTGATCAACCATCTGCGTTGTTCAATGGCTATGGTGCAGGGCTTAAATACGAATGGGTTTGTATTGGTGAACAGCCAGCTGTCACTGATGGTTGCTATGTTGACATTCTGTCTTCCAAAACATCGCCTTCTATAGTTATTTCTGCCTCTTCTGGAATCGCTAATACGACCTCTTTGTTTTTTGTGAGTATCAGAAAAGATAATCGCCATGCTGAAGCACATGTGCGAGTTAAAGTAGTTTCTTCTTTGGTCTCTCAAGTGCAATTTTTGCAACCATCAACATCTTCGATGTTTAATATCGATAATGAGATGGTTCTTCAAATGCAGGTTGCTAATCCAACGGGATACTATTTGGACCTCGCGATTTTTGAAAGTGGATTTCAGACCGATTCGTTTGTTCTGCAAACAAATCAGCTTGATGCAACAGCACCCGTATTTTACTATAAGCTGTCCGCATACGCATTGTCTGGGGACAAGACGTACACTTTCCGTGCCAGAGAGAGCGGTTCTTCGCTCAGCCACTCATGGGCTACTCTGTCTGTCGTTACCAACGCTCCTCCACAACCTGGAGAATTCGACGTTTTAATCGGCGATAATCAGAAGAATGCAAGTCATATGCTGCGGGGTCGTTTCTGGGAAGACATCCACATCCCCATCTCGTATTCTTTCGGCTATTATTCTAGTTCCGACGTTAAGATATTGGTACAGTTGAAATCTCAGCAGAGTTTTGCTTTCGCCCAACTTCTTTCTCTATCTAGTAATGTGACATGCTTTATGGATGTGTACGACAACTATGGAGCTGTTCAGCGCGTGAATCGTACTATAACCCTGTCCTCCAATCACTCTCATAATAGTGCTGACGTTGCCTCCTTATCAGAGAAGCTGTTTTCTCATCCTTTAAATGATGATCTCTTCTCTATTGCAAACGGCATTCTATATTTTGAGCAAGCTAACTGTACCTTAGCTCCTAACTGTCGAGCGATGCATCGTTTTGAATGCAAATCAACCGCTCATACTTGTGGAGCGTGCTTGGATGGCTTTATTGGTGTATCTGGAGACGACAATACGATTTGCTTGACTCCATCCGATGCTGAAGTTTTATCATACGACAGCTTATGCTCCTCGAACGATGATTGTCCATCTTTAACCTTTTGCTATTCCTCCAGATGCGCGCCTATTCCAAAACCGTGCGACTCTCGATTTTGCTCCAACAATGGAATGTGCAAGTACGTTGATAACATCAATGGAGAAGTATTATCCAATTGCTCGATTGTTGATTCTTTCTGTAGTGCGATTTGCTCTTGCAACGATGGTTTTAGTGGTGATCGATGCCAGTATACCTCATCTGAGTTTAGCAAGGCAATTCAATTAAAGAGTGATTTGTCCCAATTATTCTATGGACCTTCAAGCGAACTATTGTTGAACAGTCGTCTATCGAGTATTATCCTGGAGGAGTTGGCGGAAGTTGCCAGGATTCCAAGTTTGCTTTCTGAAACTACTGTCCTGGCGATTCAAAACGTGAGCTCGTCTCTTTTATCTGTGATGGCTCTTTCCAACCCTACGTTTGAAGAGTTGATACCTTCACTCTTACTGGTTGATCGTATACAAGGTGTTAACGACTGGAGTAACTCAACTGGGAATTCTTCAGCGGTAACTACTTTATTGGGAGCGACCAGTGATATCATTTTCAACAACGTCATTCCAGACATCGACGCTGACGAATTCGCTGGTAATTCTATTCGTGCCTCATTTTCAGCTGTGAGTGTTGAGGAAGAGCTCAATATGAAAGTGCCCAGATCTGACATAGAGGCATTATTCGATCTTCCGCAAGGCAAAGGTTCTGTTCTCTCATATAGCAACAGCGATTCTACGCAGGCTTTAGCCGTTAGTATGCAATCTTTCACCAGTCGCTCGATAACTTCTCCACAATGGCGCACGACCTCTCTACCGGTGCGTATTAGTTATGATCCTTCCATATCTTGCTCCACTTTTGATTGTAGCTTGGACATAACTCTCTACAACAAGAGGCCTGAGCAGTATTTCAAGCCAACGATTGAAGAATTCAATGTTACCTGTGCTCTCAATGTTGAAAAGATTTATACGTTTTCGTGCTTGGATGGGTCATCATTGGAGCTTTACTGCACAGGAGGTTATAGTGGAGTTCTGGTGGGTATCTGCCCCTATAATGCAACTATGCCCGTATGTGCAAAAATTGTGGAAAATGTTGTCAGTCCTGATGAGTGCTCAACTCTGGATTATAATGCTGACGCAGTTCGCTGTCGTTGTAACTTAGCTGCTTCTGCAGCTACTCAGAGAAGACTTTCTACTGCGAGTTTTATCAATTCTTTGGACGTCGTTGTAACAACCCAAGTTCAAACAGTGGCTGCATATGTTGGTGAGCCTATTGTTCCAACAGCACAACCAACTTATCAACCACAGTATCCACACATTGGTTTAATCATCCAGACATACATCCATCTATCCAATGTGACAGCCAATATAACTTCCATTGAAGGAAAGGCTCTGAAAACTTCTTTGTACTCGGTGCTACGCCAGAACATTTCTGACGTTGTAGTGGAATATGTAAATGCATCATCGGTCGACCTATTCGAGCGTTCATCGACTGTTCTATTAGAGTCTTCGATGAGTTTTTCGCGCTTCTGTTCATTAGAAGAGGCTTTCGCATTTTATGTGGCAGTTGTAAACCATGGAGTTGTAGCAACTGAGTTATTCAACAACTATATGCACGTTTTAGCTACTGATGCAGCTGTTGAGAACTTGTTGGAAGCTTTCGCTGATGATACTCATTCTCTCATCACACAATCTTCCATCATCCCAACATCTACTGCGTATTGCGCAGCTTTGTCTGATACACCTTCACCAACTCCCATGCCAACCGCTTCATCAGGTACTTCCAGCTCAAACTCTGGCGTTGACAATGTTGGAGCTACAACCACTTCGAATGGACTTCTAAAGAGTCCAAGCACTTTATTGTCTTATTTGGGTATTTTAGCGGTGTTTGTGTTCATTACCATTGCTTACATTATTCTTTCCAACCGAAGAAGTAAGATTATGACTTGGCTCTTTGGTTGGTCAAATGAAGGCCACCAACATAAAGACCGTACCCTCAATCTTCAAGGACTCCATGTCGGCCATGTTAAAGGGGGCGAATCGGAGTTTTCTCCTGTGCAGCGATCACCGAAGCTATCCATGAACGACCAGTCCTACGAATATAACATTTCGACGGTAGCATCTCCACCTCCCATTTACCAAACCACTCCCTATCCGTATGATGATGAATCCGAAGGTCTGTCACCTAATCATGCCAGTCTTTTCGGAATTGAACATTTAGCTTCAATCAATAAGTCCGAGCCAAGGAATCGCAATATCGGTCAGTTACGAGCATTAGGACAGCATGGTGGACAAGGGTCAGAGGCTTCTGATGTTGGTGACTCTGGAATGAGTGGAGATGGTCATGTGTCAGAGTCTCATGAGCCTTCTCGTACATCCTTCTCTCGCTTGTTGAACATGTCCATGCCAAAGAAGGGTGCTAAGGATCGCAGCATCTTAGGATTGCGTTCTCTGGGAGAAGGCAAACCTGAGGGTTCTCTGGAAGATGTAACTGAGGAGGTCGGCTCTGTTTCGACCAGCAAATCAGATCCAAGGAATCGCAATGTCGGCGAGTTACGAGCATTAGGACAGCATGGTGGACAAGGGTCAGAGGCTTCTGATGTTGGTGACTCTGGAATGAGCGGAGATGGTCATGTGTCAGAGTCTCATGAGCCTTCTCGTACATCCTTCTCTCGCTTGTTGAACATGTCCATGCCAAAGAAGGGTGCTAAGGATCGCAGCATCTTAGGATTGCGTTCTCTGGGAGAAGGCAAACCTGAGGGTTCTCTGGAAGATGTAACTGAGGAGGTCGGCTCTGTTTCGACCAGCAAATCAGATCCAAGGAATCGCAATGTCGGCGAGTTACGAGCATTAGGACAGCATGGTGGACAAGGGTCAGAGGCTTCTGATGTTGGTGACTCTGGAATGAGCGGAGATGGTCATGTGTCAGAGTCTCATGAGCCTTCTCGTACATCCTTCTCTCGCTTGTTGAACATGTCCATGCCAAAGAAGGGTGCTAAGGATCGCAGCATCTTAGGATTGCGTTCTCTGGGAGAAGGCAAACCTGAGGGTTCTCTGGAAGATGTAACTGAGGAGGTCGGCTCTGTTTCGACCAGCAAATCAGATCCAAGGAATCGCAATGTCGGCGAGTTACGAGCATTAGGACAGCATGGTGGACAAGGGTCAGAGGCTTCTGATGTTGGTGACTCTGGAATGAGTGGAGATGGTCATGTGTCAGAGTCTCATGAGCCTTCTCGTACATCCTTCTCTCGCTTGTTGAACATGTCCATGCCAAAGAAGGGTGCTAAGGATCGCAGCATCTTAGGATTGCGTTCTCTGGGAGAAGGCAAACCTGAGGGTTCTCTGGAAGATGTAACTGAGGAGGTCGGCTCTGTTTCGACCAGCAAATCAGATCCAAGGAATCGCAATGTCGGCGAGTTACGAGCATTAGGACAGCATGGTGGACAAGGGTCAGAGGCTTCTGATGTTGGTGACTCTGGAATGAGCGGAGATGGTCATGTGTCAGAGTCTCATGAGCCTTCTCGTACATCCTTCTCTCGCTTGTTGAACATGTCCATGCCAAAGAAGGGTGCTAAGGATCGCAGCATCTTAGGATTGCGTTCTCTGGGAGAAGGCAAACCTGAGGGTTCTCTGGAAGATGCTTTGACAGGTGAATCTACTGTAACATCTGTCGAAAGTCATCGTGATGCGCGCGTTAGTGAAGGCATTTCTCCTTTTGGTTTTGGACTGGCCAAGAAAAAGAAGCGGTTAATTGGCGACCTTGAAACGTTGGCTAGTCGTGGCTATCAGTACGATGAAGCTCAAGATGGTTCGTTGATTGGTCGATCACAGTCAGATGCTAGCGATCAATATAACGCACCCGATGAGAGTGTTGTCCCAGTCAGAAGGTTCTCTGTATCCGCTGCGTTGGGATTGGAAAACAACAAAAAGAAAGCGATCAATCTACAATCTTTGAACACTGGTGGCCGATTAGCATTACATGGTGAAGGTGCTGCTAATAATCCCAGTTTCTTCCGCACTTCTTCTCAAGAAAGCATGGATTTAGCAACCCAAGATTCTCCCTCGAATAAGGTCACGAACCCAGGCGATAATCTCAGCGCAGTTGATGAGCGTGTTGCCGCTGTCGATAATAATCAATTGTCAGGTGGAGTTGCGGGAACTCCTGTTCCTGTGACTGTGGGACCACCTGCTTTGACGCAGACAAATCGCTCCAATCGGGGGTATTCTCTCTCATCAGCGCTGGGTCTTCCGTTTGCTACCAAGAAGAATAATGCTATGCAATTGCAGACGTTGAGTAGTACTGCAGGTCGTCCATCGCGAAGCTTGACATCTTCACATAATGTCAGCTTTTATCGTTCAGAGTCATCCGAGAAATTAGATTCGAATGAAGTGAGAGGAATTGATTCGGAAGAAAAAGATATAGCATCAGACACTGTGTAAATGCGGCAACCAGTGCGGAGATTGAAGATTAACTATAACTATAACTATCATAATAATAACTATAATAAAGCAATATTGATATAATACTATTTAAATAAGAAAATGATCATGAGAGTTAATCAGAGTTCGTCAGCTTTATTCTACTTATGGATATCATTACTTCAACCTAACTATATTAGTATTATGTGTCATTCTTAATTCCTCTCTTCTTTTAAATAAAGATAGAAAGAAAAGGGAATTAAGGTTGATTGGCATTAATACGATAAAATATAAAAAAATTGATATCAAAGAGTTTTTGATCAAAGGAGTAATAAATTAAAAGAAAAAAAGAAAAAAAAGGAATATATAACAAAAAAACAAAGAAAAAGAAAAGGTGTTGAAGTTTTACAAAGAATATTATTGAAAAAGTAAAATAGTAGATTGATAGTATGATTGATTGATTTTGTTTGATAATATTATTTTAGGTAAAATGATAAAATAATTAATAGTTGAGATGTTGTTCTCATTGTAGCTGATCATGTTTGGTGTAACCATAAGTAAGAATAAAGCTGATTGAATAATTTTTTTTGCAACCTTTATCCAAATATATATTATAAATCTTATATATTTGTAGATTGTAGAATCTTAGCTTCTCGTTTGCATAATTTTCTTATATTTCATTTATCTTACATACGTACCAGTAATATACAGCGTGTATCTAATTCTTCGCTGTGATCACCAAACAATCACTATCACTACTGTACTTACATATGTACCAGTAATTTACATTCATCCTTACTGATCATCCAACAATCACATGTTCATACCGTAAAAACGCGATGTTATGTTATGTTGTGCACCTTTGCACTCAAACAAGTCAACCTTGCAGTTGAAGTGGGAGCCCGTTTCCGGGACCCCTTCGGCAGTGTGGAGTGCAAGGCTTTTGTCCTCGCACTGGAGTGTTGGGGTGAGTGCTGGAGGGAGAGTGCAGTGCAGTGGCAGTGCCATACACATACACAGTGAGTGAGTGCCACAGCCTGTGCTGCCCTGGCGTGGTCGCTCTTGTTCTGTCTGCTACTATCACTTGAGTGAGACGTCTTTCCACACGAATTAATCAAGCTTTTAAGGTAGTTATTCTCTTTCTGATTTCTCTTCGTGTCTTTTCTGTTTGGATTGTTGTATTTGATATGTGCCCTTTTTTGATCATAAATACTATAATAAAGATTTTCTAGATTAGTCTTCTTTTACACCACCTTGTCTGGAAGTTGCACTAACAAACGAATTGTTCTTATTCAGAATATGAGAAGATTCTTGAACTCCCACTCGATTAAGAGCTTTAAATCTTTACAGGTAAGAGATTAGATGTCATAAAATGTTGTTTCTTATCTTATAGATGTCATCTTTCTTTGTCAGAACGTGACACGATCACAGGTACGCACCCTTGTTCAGGGTAAAGCTCCTCAAGGCAAGGCAGCTAGTGATCTCACCTCTAAGTACACCATTGGTGAGTAATGACTGAGCTGAGAAGTGATGTGGATTTGACTTTACTGATCGGTGCCAATGATGGTTTTATAGTGGATCACGATTATGACGTGGTAGTCGTTGGTGCGGGTGGAGCTGGTCTTCGTGCTGCCATGGGTTCTGCAGAGGCTGGTTTTAAGACTGCCTGTGTTACTAAGCTCTTCCCTACTCGCTCCCATACTGTGGCTGCCCAGGGAGGAATCAATGCTGCCCTTGGTAACATGACCGAGGATGATTGGCGCTGGCACATGTATGATACCGTCAAGGGAAGCGACTGGCTTGGTGATCAGGATGCTATTCATTACATGTGCCGTGAGGCTCCTCGCGCGGTTTTGGAGTTGGAAAGCTACGGTCTTCCTTTCTCCCGAACCGAAGAAGGAAAGATCTATCAGAGAGCCTTCGGTGGACAGTCCTTGAACTACGGAAAGGGTGGTCAAGCCTACCGATGTGCTGCCGCTGCTGATCGTACTGGACATGCTATGCTTCACACCCTCTATGGTCGCTCTTTGGCTTTCGACACAACTTACTTCGTTGAGTACTTCGCTCTTGATCTTCTTTTCACTGAAGATAAGTCTCGTTGCATTGGTGTTATCTGCTTGAACATGGAGGACGGAACTATCCATCGTATTCGTGCCAACAATACCGTTCTTGCCACTGGTGGCTATGGTCGCGCCTACTTCTCGTGTACCAGTGCTCACACTTGCACTGGTGATGGAAATGCTATGGCTCTTCGTGCTGGCATTCCTTTGCAAGATCCTGAATTTGTGCAATTCCACCCAACTGGTATTTATGGTGCAGGCTGCTTGATTACTGAGGGTTGCCGTGGTGAGGGAGGCATTTTGCGTAACTCTCAGGGAGAGCGCTTTATGGAACGCTATGCTCCTTCCGCTAAGGATCTTGCTTCTCGTGATGTTGTCTCTCGTGCCATGACTATGGAGATTCGTGAAGGACGTGGTAAGCAGAAGGATCACATTCTTCTCCATCTTGACCACTTGCCTGCCAACATTCTCCATGAACGTCTCCCTGGTATTTCTGAGACTGCTGCTATTTTCTCCGGTGTTGACGTTACCAAGGAGCCTATTCCCGTCTTACCTACTGTCCACTACAACATGGGTGGTATTCCTACCAACTTCCGTGCTGAGGTCTTACGCCCTAACCAGAAAGCTGGCAAAGTTCGCGATGCTAACGGTCAGAAACTCAACATTAATGAAGACGCGACTGTCGTCCCTGGTCTTTTCGCTGCTGGAGAGGCTGCTTGCGCATCTGTTCACGGTGCCAATCGTCTAGGTGCCAACTCTCTCTTGGATATCGTCGTATTTGGACGTGCTGCTGCCTTACGTATTGCTGAGATCGCCAAGCCTGGTGAAAGCTTCCCAGCTCTTCCCGCTAACGCTGGTTTAGAAAGCCTTGCTCGTTTAGATGAGTTGAGATATGCCAACGGAGCTGTTCCTGTTGCTGATCTTCGGTTGAAGATGCAGAAGGTCATGCAGGATAACGCTGCTGTGTACCGCACTCAGGAAACTCTCTTCGAAGGCAAGCAGCTCATTGATGAGACTGTTAAGCAAATGAAGGATGTCAAGGTCACCGATCGCTCTTTGATCTGGAATACCGATCTTGTTGAGGCTTTGGAATTAGACAACTTATTGCCCAACGCTGCTACCACCATGCACTCTGCTGAGGCTCGTAAGGAGAGTCGTGGTGCTCATGCACGCGAGGACTTCAAGGACAGAGATGATGTGAACTTCATGCTTCACACTATCGCCTACTTTGATACCGAGAAGGGTGCTGTGGATGTGCAGTATCGCCCCACCAACACCTTTACTCTCGATGAGAAGGAGTGCAAGCCAGTCCCTCCTGCCAAGAGAGTCTACTAAATACTCTCATTGGGAAAGTCATGTATAGTCTTGTTAGGTCTTCCTACTATCTGTAAGAAGTAGCAAGGCAGCAATTGATTGATGGGTTAGGAAAACTCCATGCTGATCGATTGGAATTCCATCCATCCCCAAAATAAGAAAACCTTGTGCACTTTAAAGTTTAAACAATGTAGGATCCTACATTCTTCCAACACGACCACGTCTTCCTTTCACAAGATTAGATTTGTTCAGTAAGCCACACGACACACAACGAACAGCGAAGTTAGATCACACTTCAAAAGCAGGCAATGAGCAGCATCGACAACATGAATAAGGTATAGACGACCATCATGGGTGTAGTCTACTTTACCGAGAAGACTATAATGTCAACAGCCAGGGTTAGGGTTAGGGTTAGGGTTAATTAAATGTGAATGACAAGGAAATCTCTGAAAGGTAACCTTTAAAGTCTGAATTTGTGAGTTTTACGCCCGAGGATAAACCAATTTCCAATTGGATTTGAAGTAACTTGGTGTTATTGTCACTTGTCACTTGTTGGTGTTAACGCCATTGGGAAAGTCATTGTTGTCAATCATGATGGGCAGGAAGGAAGTGTTCTGGCAGTGTTGGTTGATCTTCTCTTGTTTTAGAATCTTTCTTCATATTTGGGCACAAGAAGTAAAAGAAGAGTCATCTTTCTTTATTTCAAGTAATCAAACATCTTCTATCACCATACAAGATGAAGAGTTTTGGTCAAGAATAACACGTTTATTAGTCATACCAGGAGGTGGACCAGGTCCTGCTTCTAGTCATGGATATCCTACTTGGACACGACAACGTGTAGTCACAGCAGTTGACTATTATAATACTCTTTCATCCAATGATCAATCCAAAACCATCTTTCTCACATTATCTGCTGTTAATGGGAAAGCTGCTGATGGCTTACAAATGGATGGAAGAATTCATTTTGAATGTCATTTTATGATTGATCATCTGATGCAATTAGGAATACCAAAAGATCATATTTGGGGTGATATCTTTTCTTGGTATACGGTGAAAAATGGTTTAACGTTTCGACTAGTTATCAATTCATTACAATCCATGACGCGGTCGAGTAGCGGTAGCAACAGCAGTGGGAGCGTTAATAGCCCATCACCTTTGCAGATTGAATTCTTCATCAGTGACTTCTATGTCCAGCGGGCTAAAACTGTCTTTGATTGGGCATTAAAACTCTCATCGGCTATTCCTGTTCGTATGATAGTACATAGTCTAGGAACACAAGATGAGAATATCTGTGCGAATTAAAATGCTCGTCTTGAACGACTTCATCATGAAGAACGAGCAGTGAAGGTGATTGAAGAACAAGCAGAAAGGATCAAGACATGGGATAACTTTGTCGCCTTCCTGTTGTCTTTATTGATTACATCTTCATCATCATCTTCTTTTGGCTACTTACATCTACACACTCTCTCTACCTACCTCATCCTGCTTTCCATCTCCTACTTTGCGCTGATTTGGTTAACCTACAAGCTACAGATCGAGCAAGAGGTTCGGTAGCTCTGCCATCATGTCTTCTTGGAGACCAAAATCTAACAATAGCCCAGGATAACCATCATCGGGTAGGTCTTCGTGCTGGCATTCCTTTGCAAGATCCTGAATTTGTGCAATTCCACCCAACTGGTATTTATGGTGCAGGCTGCTTGATTACTGAGGGTTGCCGTGGTGAGGGAGGCATTTTGCGTAACTCTCAGGGAGAGCGCTTTATGGAACGCTATGCTCCTTCCGCTAAGGATCTTGCTTCTCGTGATGTTGTCTCTCGTGCCATGACTATGGAGATTCGTGAAGGACGTGGTAAGCAGAAGGATCACATTCTTCTCCATCTTGACCACTTGCCTGCCAACATTCTCCATGAACGTCTCCCTGGTATTTCTGAGACTGCTGCTATTTTCTCCGGTGTTGACGTTACCAAGGAGCCTATTCCCGTCTTACCTACTGTTCCAACACGACTACGACTTCCTTTCACAAGATTAGAATTGTCCAGTTATCTACACGACACACAACGAACAGCGAAGTTAGATCACGCTTCTAAAGCAGGCGATGAGCAGCATCGACAACATGAAAGGTAGACGACTATCATGGGTGTAGTCTACTTTACCGACAAGACTGTCAACAGGAAGATGGCCATGATCTACGACCTCCCATCTAGATAGCACCATGTCCAATTAACCTCCAGTTAAGTTAGCCTAGGCTTCTCCGCATTGGTCGCTTTTGATTTCTTGCAATAGATCCACCAATGCTTTTCTGATTATGCTATCATAGCTGTAATCATAACAGATACTGTAAGCACTTCCCCTTTTAAGGGTTAGGGTTAGGGTTAATTAAATGTGAATGACAAGGAAATCTCTGAAAGGTAACCTTTAAAGTCTGAATTTGTGAGTTTTACGCCCGAGGATAAACCAATTTCCAATTGGATTTGAAGTAACTTGGTGTTATTGTCACTTGTCACTTGTTGGTGTTAACGCCATTGGGAAAGTCATTGTTGTCAATCATGATGGGCAGGAAGGAAGTGTTCTGGCAGTGTTGGTTGATCTTCTCTTGTTTTAGAATCTTTCTTCATATTTGGGCACAAGAAGTAAAAGAAGAGTCATCTTTCTTTATTTCAAGTAATCAAACATCTTCTATCACCATACAAGATGAAGAGTTTTGGTCAAGAATAACACGTTTATTAGTCATACCAGGAGGTGGACCAGGTCCTGCTTCTAGTCATGGATATCCTACTTGGACACGACAACGTGTAGTCACAGCAGTTGACTATTATAATACTCTTTCATCCAATGATCAATCCAAAACCATCTTTCTCACATTATCTGCTGGAAGTCTGAATGCTCCTAATGTCTTACAAATGGATGGAAGAATTCATTTTGAATGTCATTTTATGATGAATCATTTAATGCAATTAGGAATACCAAAACATCATATTTGGGGTGATATCTTTTCTTGGGATACTGTGACAAATGGTTTTACATTACGACTATTTATTAATTCATTGCAATCCATGACGCGGTCGAGTAGCGGTAGCAACAGCAGCGGTAGGAGGAATAATAGCCCACCACCATTGCACATTGAAGTCTTCATCAGTGACTTCCACGCCCAGCGGGTTAAAGCTGTCTTTGATTGGGTATTAGGATTATCTCCGGCTATTCCTGTTCGTATGATAGTACATAGTCTAGGAACACAAGATGAGAATATCTGGGCGAATGAAAATGCTCGTCTTGAACGACTTCATCATGAAGAACGAGCAGTGAAGGTGATTGAAGAACAAGCAGAAAGGATCAAGACATGGGATAACTTTGTCGCCTTCCTCTTGTTAGGAGGACATCGAGGGTTGAGGAATTACTTGTTAGGTTCCTATTCTTCCTCTTCTGGTGGAGGTTGGTAATCAACAACATAACTTCTTCTAAGATAGAATGAACCAAGATCAACACACAAAAGGCTTTATTGATTACATCTTCATCATCATCTTCTTTTCACTACTTACACTTCTCTCTACCTACCTCATCCTGCTTTCCATCTGCTACTTTGCACTGATTTGGTTAACCTACAAGCTACTGATCGAGCAAGAGGTTCGGTAGCTCTGCCATCATGTCTTCTTCGAGACCAAAATCTAACAATAGCCCAGGATAACCAAAATCGGGTAGGTCTTGAGGTAGCTCATCTTTTATAACTAACCCTGCACTAGGCAGGCCAGCAGGGGGTTGGAAGTCTCTATTCTTCTTCTCTTCTTGCAGTTGCTGTGATCGCTTTTCCCTGGCTTCATTGGCAGCCAATAGCTGCAGAAGTTCCTCTTCAGAAATTTGGGCAAAGGTCGATGCGCTCACTGAATCATTATTACACTGGCTTGAATCAGCTAGCAGGACATTTTCCGTGGACTGAGAAGGAGACAACAAGATCGCATCATTTGATGTTATGTCTCCTCCATCTTTGGATGATAAGGAAGACAATGATCTTGTAGCCGCTCCATTACTCAGATCAACAGGATGAGACATAGCAGAGGTCGTCACGATAGCTCCTGTGACAGAGTTGGTAGTTGTAGGCATGGAGGTGGAAGCAGAAGTGGAAGCTGGGACTACTCCAAGTGAGGTGGCAAGTGGTGTAGGGACTAGAACAGCAGATTTCTTCAAGAACTTTCCGAAACGATCACGACCTTGAACGAACTTGACTTGTAAAAGACCTGCAGCCACTGCAGTAGAACCAGAACCAGCACTCTCTCCCTCTGCAAGAGGTGCTACTGATACTACTGGACCTGAAGTAGAAGGAGCCTTACTAGAAACGAGAGGCTTAGACACAACTGGTGCACATGATGAAGTAGATTGTAATGAATCAGATCGGCGTGGTCGCCCTCTCTTCCTGGGAGCTGATCCATAGCTTCCTAATCCTTCACTTCCAGGCCGCACAGATTGAACACCAAAAGTGGAAGCAATGGCCACAGAAGAAGTACTAAAACTAGAGCTAGAAGGAAGAGAAGCTGACACCAACCCAGAAAAGGTAAGAATATCCAAGTTCACTTTTAACAGATCTCTTTTCCATTTCTCTCTTCGTCGTACACGGTCGATTATGAGACGGGATCTATCTAGACCACGACGCATCGCGGCAAGTCGATGCCAAGCTGAGTGCATGGTATCAGTTGTATAATCTGAAGAGAGTGAACAGAGTTCCTCAGATGGACTCCATAAGGTAGTGCGATGTCGATGAAAGACACGTAACAAACTTCGACCACCACAGTGAGTGGCTTTCACCAACCAGTGCTTGTATATACGACGCGCTACATACTGGCGTTCGCAATCATTCAATATAGCTCCAATCGCACCCCCATTCCCTTCTCGTGCTATTCCAGAATAAGCTCGAAGGTCAGCTTGAGCGATGAGTGGGAGAAGGATGACGAGCGCTCGTTCCTCAGGTAACAACTGCTGAATCTCTTCAACTCCCCAGATAGGAGCCACACCATGACAATCTCTATCATGTAACGATGTGATAGTAGTTGATTTTTCAGTACCAACAGCAGCATGAGAGGAAGAAGGATCAATTGATCTTGAAGAGGAGGAAGAGCAAGGCTGGATAGACTGATCATCAGGTAACGAAGTTATTGAGATAGATCGAGGTAGCGTTCCATCTTCTAATGATGATGAACTCGAAGGATTAGGAAGAAGAAGACGATGAAGGAGTGAGAGATCGCCTGTAGCAGCAAATGCTTTCACCTCCGCCACTGTGCTTTTGGCTGCCAATAACGTCTCATTGCAATTGCTCTGAACCTTCTGTGCTTCTTTGAAAGGTTGAGAAAATCGTCGAGCCAATTCCATCTCTCTCTCCAAACGACAAATGAGCTGCTCAAGGAGACGTGGGGTAAGTACTTGTTGGATTCCTGGGAGAAATACCATACTATCCTCAAAATATAACTGTGACTGCTGACTAGCTACCTCTTCATTCAACTCATGGATCAACGCTTCATCGTCTGATGAAGCATCGTAATCGGCATAAACTCGTGTATACGATTGATCACCTCTCCCTCCTTCACTATGTTGTTGCCCCATTACTCTAAGGTCACCAAGACTGGCTTTATCTCCTCCACCCTGAACAGTATGAAACCCAGGCAATCCACCATTGACATGATTACCTCCTTTGCAACGTCTTGATGCTCTTGCATTAGTCGATGGTGGCCGCTGCTCAGGGATTACAGGATTCCATGGAATCGTAGCTGGTTGAACAAAGTCATGAAAAGGCTTATGAAAAGTAACTTTAGGAGTAACGACTTCAACTTTTGGACCTGGTGGTAGTGTGAGAGGCCCAAAAGCTGCTGTAGCAGAAGCATCCGAATCGTAATTACAATTTTGATCAGCTGCTAATGGAAATGTCAAAGCTTGCTGTAAACCCTCCCAATCAGATTCACCACGAATATCCAAGACAGAGCGAGGGTCCATATCAGGTAATAGAACGACTAGATTTCTAGTAGTATCAATCTTACGTCCTCGATTTGAACGACGGATTGCAGCAGCAGATGCAAGATCTGCTGCAGAGCCATTGTAACTATTAGTTGGAGACAGCAGAGCTTGGTCTAACGATCCCAAGCTACTTCTTCTCCGTTTATGATCCCATTCATTTGATGAGTCTTGTGGATCACTATCATCACTATCTAACTGGAAGGAGGAAAGAGGGGGTCTCAGTATCCCTAAACTTGGTTTGGTATGGGGTCGACCAGTGGAGGGTGGAGGAGGACAAGGTGGACGAGTGCTTTTGGGTGGTCGTCCACGTTTTCGTTTTGTTGTAATAGGTTCAGAAGGAGCAGTATCCATGGATGGAATAGATATGGCCTCCTGTGGGATGGATTCACTTTGTGGAGATGAGAAGAAGATACTGTTATCTCCAGAAGTATTAATTGACAAAATTGCTTCTTGAGAAGCGTTTGGATCATTGCTATTTTCACCAAAGAACATCGTATATACCTATAAGAAGGCGAAAACGTTCATTATCATAGTCAGACCTTCTAGGATCTACATGGCGGATATCTCACCTTATTTAACATCGTATTTCTAACCAAAATCACTCTTTTCTACTTCTTTTAAGGTCACAATTAGACTATACCATCAAATGAAATCAGAAATAGGGCCTGCCCACATGGCAGGGTGTAGAAAAGGATGTGTTAGGAAGGAGAAAGGAATTCAATTCAAAAGCAAAGAAAGCAACAGAACAGCCAAACCCAAGCCAACAGCAGCAGAGCAGCAGCACAACACATAACACACCCGGCCCCCACTGTGTTGGTGTGCTGTGTGTGTGCTGTGTGCTGTGTGCTGTGTGCTGTGTGCTGTGTGCTGTGCTGCTTGTGTGTGCTGCTTGTGTGTGCTGCTTGTGTGTGCTGGTTGTGTGTGCAGAGGAGTGCCAAATCTCTAGAAGGCCAAACAGGTTAATACCAATGGTGTTGGATGAAGAATGAAACTCAAGAATCGATGACAGAAATACCATCTTCATCTATACAGATTATACAGAATATCTGTAATGTTGGTTATGCATTGAATGCTAAGAAATTAAGAAGAGCAACTTCAGTCCATTCCGTCAATGCTAATGAAAAACCTTCTACTGTTTGGAGTGGAGGAGGATTGGCTGATATTCTCGAAATGGAACCTTCTGAAGCTGATTCTGTACAGTTTGAACCATGGGATGCAGATAAACCTTTGTCTGATCAACCTAGATTTCATGTGATTATTCATAAGTTAACTGAGGATATCGATCGACCTGAACCTAGTGCCAGACTACAAGCACTTGAAGAATATCTCAAACGAAATCCTTCGACTGTGATTGTTGATCCTATTAGCTCTGTTAGAAAAGTTGTTAGTCGTGCTAGAACTTGTAGCCATCTGAAATCTATTGAAGATCGTCTACAAGAGAACTGTCCCTTTCGACAGCCCAATTTCCTTGTCATTGCTAAGGACGATTGTGATGAGGTCATCTTGAAAGCTTTGACTGTTAGAAACATGACCTTTCCTTTAATATGCAAACCTGTAGAAGCATGTGGGACACCAAATTCTCATCATATGGTAAGCTGTTGTCCATAGTCTCTCTGTTTATGTTGTTAAGGGTATTAACTATGACTTACTCTTATGACGGTGACTGATGATGTTGATTAGGTTGTTATAGTTAATCCCAAAGATATTGCTATGGTACCGAGGCCTTGTATTTTACAGCAGTACTATGATCATGATGCCTTTTTCTACAAAGTGTACGTGATTGACCGCACTGTGTCAGTATACTGCCGTGCTTCGCTCCCTAATCTTGAAGCTTGCATCTCATCTTCCTCTCCCTCCTCTTCTTCGTGCTACCGCAGCGTAGCTTTTGATAGTCGTTATTCTTATCCAACCTTGCAGAACTTTCTTGGAGATGAGCAAGTAGGAAGCATAGATCATTTTCATCATCCTACCCCTTTATCTTCTCCCTCTCCAGTTCTATTATCACTAATTGAAAATACAGCCAAAGCACTACGAGAAGAATTTGGACTTTCTCTCTTCGGCTTTGATGTTATTGTACCATGCAAGGAGGAAGATTCCCTTCCTCGACCAGTAGTTATCGATGTTAACTACTTTCCCTCCTACAAAGAAGTCGGTGATTTCCCTTCGCAACTTCGAAGATATTTGCGATCGCTGGCCTTCCCAGACCAAAGCAGTTCGTAGCTAAACAACTTTTAGTTACCAGTCCATGTGTAAGCGGTAAAGAGGAACAGCTTTTCTTCCACTAAATCAGGTTCTTTATTAGAAGGGAAGCATATCACTCACACCCAATGGTAATGAACTCCGACCATTGCTTCGTCCTCCAGAGGTCTTGCGATTGTTAGTGTTTGCATTATTGTTGCGATTGGTATTGGTATTCATCTGTTGATTCAAAGCGGATCCTTTAGCCAAAAGGCCAATTTTACCAGGAACATTAACTGTCGTAGTCTTTGGTCTGTTGTTGGCAACAACGGGTTCTGTTGGCAAAGATGGTGAATGACCAAGAGCCGTAATGCTCGCTTCAATCCGACGAAGTTCCAAATTAAGCAATTCCTTTCGCCTTGCAGCATGGACACTTTCACGAAAGAATAGTGCTGAACTCAAATCCACTTTGCGAGTGTAGACCAAACCCTCTCCTGCTAAATAACGAGAGCAGCCTATTTCCAGAGGTTTGCCTCCACGGGAAGAGAGCGTTGCCCCTTGCTTTGGATCTTCCAAATAAATATCAGGAGCATCGGCATGTGCACTCACAGATGATATCAAAATAGGTTTACCATTCTTCAGTTTATTTGGAGTTCCTTGTGATACCGGTACAGAAGGGGATTTATGAGATGATGATCCCACATCATTATCATTATCTTCTCCCTCTCCTCCTTCATCATCATCATCATCCTCCTCCTCTTCTCCTTCACCATCTCCTCCCTGTTTGCGCAGTGTTGAAGTTCCATTCTTGCGTCCATGGTTCACCGAATACTGTGCCTGACCACTGCCACGACTATCCCGCAACGATAAAGTCTTTACTCTTTGCAGATAACTAGAAAAGGCCCAAGTACGAGCAAGAGCTCGTCGACGGTGATTGATAGCTCGAATATTGGGCAATCGCTCTCCTTCTGGCCCACGACGAATGGTCACAGGAAGTGGAACACGAGAGGCTGAGAAACGTTCTCCTTCAAGACATTTCGAATTAGCAACCACACGGTAGCTATCAGATGAGAGTTTTCCGACATCAATCTTGCTTTCATAACCGTCATGGATGTCATCATCGTCTTCTTCAAGTTCTTCCAAACCTTGATAACCATCTCCATCAGCTGATGACAACAGATGACTTGCTGCTGATCGCGTTCTTTTAGATTGATGACGAGATTCTTCTGCTTCTTCTTCTACCGCACGACGCTTTCGTTGTTGTAGCTTAGCATAGAGGGCTTGTGCGGCAGAAGTTTCAACCGTTTGCCGCATCTCCTCAAGACTTGGTAAGCGTAACAAATCACTTCCCTCCTCATCAGCCGCTTCTCCACACGACTCTTTCCGCTGAGTTAACCATGTGGCAGCTTCCTCTGCTTCAGCCATGACCTGCTGTGTGCAAAGTCGGGCAGGAGCAGGTGGTGGGTCAGAGAAAAGGCGATAGACAGGCCTTGCCCAACCAAAGGTATGATCTCCTAAATATTCCACTAAAATAACCTCACCTACCTTAACTATATTCAACAAGGCATTAATTATAGCCACATGATTTGGCGAGAGAGTGCCAATGGCAGTGGAGGACGAAGGCGGTGGCATGAGAACACTGTCTTCTCCTATTACATCCTCTCCTATTCCTTTCGGTCGACCACGCAATAGCTGCTTGGCAATATAAAACGGAATACGTTCCAAATTACGACGGATAATCTCATTTTCCATATTAACGTCAGGACGTTGAGCAGCTACAACGAGACACGGCCACCAAACTATACGCTTCTTACTGTCCTTTTCTAGAGGATACCATAAAAGAAGGGGATATGGCTGAGCCCATGAAGTACTAAAGCTGTCACCGCGGAAATAACGTTCGACTAACAAGTAAGGCAAGAAGACTAAGAGTTGGTCCATGCTCCGGAGGAAATCGTCATGTTCAACTTGTTCCTTATGCCCAAACAATGCTTCACCAAAGACCACTTCATCCTTTTCATTTTCCCACAAATTGTAACTTTCTTCATTTTCAGAGATAGCTGACCCATAACAGGTTTGTTTAATAGGACTCAATGCCTCCCTTAATGTCAATGGTGTTTCCTTGTGATCATTAATATGTTCCTTCACCTTATTTACTAAATGCTTGTATCCTGGTAGTTTTTCGTGTGGGAAATGATCTAAAATGGTTAAGAGATTTTCAATCTCATTGTGATTAAGAGGTAAGTCTCGGATAAGACGATAATATCCAAAACGACGTTTGCGTACAGAATTTTCAAATGTTTCATGATTAAAGTTATTCATGTCACCAATATAAGGAACTTTCAAAATTTCTTCAAAAAAAGCTTCAGCAATAAATTCAAAATGTTTGGACATAGCTTCAATTGTTGCATATCCTGAATTAAATAACAGAGCATTCGAAGTAATTAAATGCAATGCACGACGGAAGCTTTCAATATTATGACGACCATTTTCTACTTCTAATAATAAAGTTCCTAAATCCATAGGTTCTTTAACAATATCTAGATAGTTCTCACAAAGGTTAGGATAGACAGCTAAGACTGGTCGACGAAATTCACGGAAAACTCCACGACTATATAGAATAGCAAGTAAGCGTAACATGCTATTATCATATTCTTCTTCACCATATAATTTAACTTCCATTTTCTAATTACCAATACCAGGATGATGATCAACGACGGTAGCTGTTCTGTGTTGTGGTGGCCGTGAGATCAAAACCTTTTTTTTGCAACAAAGAAGACCCACCTAAGGTAAGAGGAAGTGATTTACACTAATATACATAGTCTATTTCGCATTTATAACGTAATTCACTACCAGATGAGAGAAAACGTGGCAACATTTCAGCGGTGGAGGCCTCTCTGCTGTGTGAGTGTGTGCTTGTCCACTGTGAGTGAGTGAGTGAGTGAGCGACTGTGTGTGAGAAGGAAGCATCCGCATCGTCAAGCAAAGATCACGATCAATCAAAGCAGGTCCTTTCTGCTCGACTGATCTTTTGCATTTTCTATCTTGGTTGAAAAAGGCGTTCCTAGAATAAAATAGTAAAGAAGATGACTGAGACTGTTGATCAACTTATTGTTCAATTAGAAGAGAAAGTCCTGGCGGAATTACAAGGACCTTCTGTGAGCTCAATCAATGCATACGAAGCTTTGCAATATGTGCAGTCTTTTGTTGCTAGAAAGAAAAGGGCACTTGGTTCGGCTGGTACTTCTCGTGCTGTCTTCCATGGTGTGAAGCTTTTAGTTAATCTGGGCAATCAGAAGTCTGACCGTACAATTGATGAACATGCTCTGGCTATTACCGCTGGCTCGCTCTTGAAGTGGTTTATTGAAGATGGTGCTGGTCGCGATTACTCTTTTCATCTTCATATGGAACAGATCAATGCTGAGCAATATTGCGACATTCAACATTTATTGCAACTGCTCGAGAATTTGGATGTTAAGATGGCAGGCCCCATTGTTGATACCATTTATAATCCTGTTCATGTCCTTCTTACCAAGTCTAAGATCAAGCGTAACTCTCCTCTCCAAAAGCGCTTAAATAAGCTGGAAATTGTATTTGCGGATGTTCTTCTGCGTTACAAGAGATGGTTGGGTGCTTTCAAGTCCTATGCTCGTTTGAATGATGCCGAAAAGGTCGCCGAGGTCCTCAATCAATGGACTGCCGAAGGTTATCCATCCGAGAAGCCCTTGTTCTTTGCTCGTGGCATCTTGCAAATCTTGGCCGACAACAAGGCTTCTTTGGCTAAGGATCTTCTCCATTGCTGCCAACCCCACGTTCAAGATAACATCGCTGCTGGCGGCAAAGCTGGCGGTCCTCTATCTGTCTCTCTTGCTGTGTGGCATCTCGCGACTATCTTAACTGATCTTGTGAACTTCCCTCCTATGCCTCGTGTGGACAAGACAAAGCTTTTCGGTCTATTATACCAACGCTACGGCCCCCTTCTTCATCAGCTGGACCCCCGCCTTTTGGAGCTCTTCCTGAAGGCTGGAGAGCATCATTGCAACTTCCGCCTTGAAAGTGAAAATTCCGCGCCTAACCCTATGGCAATGTTACAAAGTCTGCTGTCTGGCGGCGCTCCTCCTGCTACTGGTCCTTCTGCACAGGGTGGCCGTGCTCCTCCTGCTACTGGTCCTGGCGGCATGGATCTTCAGGCAATGATGCAGATCATGAATCGCCTTCAAAGCTTAAAATAATAGTGAGAAAGAATTAGATTAGTTCTTGCCCGTAAAGTGGAACAAGATAACTCGACCCGCTTATTGATGTTTACTCGTTGTGATAGCGTGATAAGCAGACATGATTTACCTAGATCACTGCGTAGTCCAGCCACTAGCTGAATTGTTGCACAGTAGAGTGCACTGTTATGATGTACCTTCGAAATATGTTTTTCAAAGTGTTTTTGGCTGTTGTGGAGTGTTTCTGCCGAGCGATATTGGGATGCAAAATAAGCAAAAGAAAAATAGAAAGAGAGAGCGAGACAGCTGCTCGAAGCCAACTTATCCTGCTCTAAGTTTTGTCTGTTTCCAATTAATTATCTTGTCGTTTGACAATCGAAGAGTGGAGACCATGGATAAACTTCTTAACGAGCATCCTTTAGGCAGCTGTGATTCAGTGAATGACTATGATAAGATAGGTCGGATAGGTGAAGGTACCTATGGCTATGTCTACAGTGCACGTCATCGAAAATCCAACCAACTCGTTGCCTTAAAGCGCATTATCTTACACAACGAACAAAATGATGGATTTCCTCAAACCTCCATAAGAGAGATTAGCATCTTGAAAAGTTGTCATCATCGTAATATTGTTGAATTATATGATGTTGTGGTTGGAACAAAGCGTGATGCAGTCTTTTTAGTCTTCGAATTTTGTCAATTTGATCTTCACGCACTCATCAAATCGAATAAAAATGCTTTTCGAGAAGCTGAAATTAAATGTCTTATAATGCAGTTATTAGCTGCTGTAGAATATATTCATAGACATTGGATAGTACATCGGGACATTAAGATCACCAATCTCCTTTATACTGACAGTGGATTGTTGAAATTAGCTGATTTTGGACTAGCACGTCGTGTCTCGCATCCTCCTCCTCAAGATCTCACAGCAAAAGTGGTTACTCTATGGTATCGTGCACCCGAGGTTTTATTGGGTACTACAAGTTATTCCTTCCCGGTGGATATCTGGTCGGTGGGTTGTGTACTGGGAGAGCTCTTGGCTGGTCAGCCGTTAATGAATGCTGATACAGAGATTGATCAGATTTCTGCTATTTTCAGTCTCTTAGGTACGAAACCCATGATGAAGTACTGGATACATTGTTTGTTAACTGGTGACCTTCGTATTATTTATTAGGGAGTCCGAATGAACGGATTTGGCCAGAAGTTTCCTCATTATCTTTGATAAAGCAAGGAATAGTAAATCTTGAGCGAGAGCAACTTCGATATCCCTACAATACATTGGCGCTTGTCCTACCCGAACTCTCTCCTCAAGGATTAGATTTACTGCAAGGATTGTTTACTTACTCTCCCACAATGAGATTAACTGCAAGAGAGGCATTGCGTCATTCTTATTTCCATTCTAAGCCTTATCCTGTTGAGATTGATCTGATGCCAAAGTTCAAACAGTTGCCTCGGTAGGATAATTTGGCCTTTATCTGAGAGATAGATATTCATGTTTTGATATGCCGATGTAACGAGTGTGCAACGACCGATGTTTCCTTGGTAAACTTTAGCTTCCTCGAAATCTTTACCCAATTGTTAACATATGTGAGGAATTGAAAAGGGTTCGTCTATATCCGACTGGCAAGAAGCATTCCCAATATAAAGATCGGTTATTTATTACACACTTAATCTGCTCATTTCAATACAATTTCGGAAGGGGATGACTTGCTGAGTGGCAGCAAGCATCAAGTGTGCTTGCATATTACACGGGCTTTAATAGCATTAATAGTGCTTCTCAGTCGTCATGCTAGACCCTAACACTCGCTGGCACATCTTCAGGGTTGGCGGTGATTTCATCGATCTTTGACTTACCAGGGTTCTCTCTAGGTTTGATTATGAAGAATACGAGGCGTTCGAGGTTAAGCGCAGAGTGCTTCCATGAAGATACAAAAGGACACTAATGAATGCTGTTCAGACCATGACGTTTGGGTACTCTATATAGAAGCAGCTGTTCAAGAATCAATGCCCAAACCCGATCAGAGCGAGATGCATCACTCTTTGAAGAGCATTTGTGACTTTTGGTGGGTGAAAGCATGCTCATTGGGTCCCATTCTTCAAAGGATGTCTTTGTCTCTTAATCCAATCCCAATCATCACTCGCTGAACACTAGTCAACCCCAAGTGAGCGTTGTTCAGAACACGTGTGTGATGATGATGATGATGATCGTGTCGTCGATCATTCATTCCCACCCATTCAAGATTTCATGATGTTGTCGCTGTTCCAAGTTCTGTTTGATGTTCCTCGTCTTGTGTTTCCTTCCGAAGCCAGGAACATTTTCTTCAACAGCGAAGTGCTCTCTTATTAAGTTAACAACACGCACACACGGATCACTTTTGATGGAAGGTGTTTTGGTTTATCGACAGTCTGCTTACAAATCAACTTCATTCTTTAAATTAAATCAATTTATACCAATTTATATAGCTTCTTCACTATTTACACTTGCTTTTATTCGTCGAAACTCTTTAATCACTTCATCTTCTCGAGAAGTCATAAGTTTCCAATCATCTTCTGTCTCATGATCATATCCCAACAAATGTAATAATCCATGAATCATCAAAAGAGGTAATCGCTCCTGTACATCGAAGACGTTAGCCATGGCTTTACTGACACCAGCATCATCCTCGTCCAGCCCTTCGCCAACTTCTACCAGAGCTTCTTGATCACGAGAAATAACTTTCTTCACATATTGTGGAGAGATGACTATATCTCCTAAGAAGCCATCATCATCTTCAATTAAGACCTCCGGCCGCAGTGCCTATCATACAATATCATATCAAAATTAGAGACGAAAGAGAAGTCGACCAAAAGCTGCACTAACCTCCATTGCTGGGAAAGATAGGATATCTGTGTTCTTCCTCTTCTCTCTTTCTTCGAAGTTGAGGCGAATCATGGCCTTGCTACTGCAGAGCCATAAAGAGAACTGTTTAACAAGAGAGCAGCACCGGGTATTTAGTTGTCAGCTGGGCGAGGGACCATACGTTGAGATGATTAACCCACCACAAAGTCAGGTATTTTCAAGATATTTCGTAAGATTTTCACATCCTCAAGGAAGGCTTTATTGTCTACAGGGATGAGACGTTGACTATTCTCGTAATCGACTAGGAGACAAACAATACACACAGAAACAGCATTATATCATAAGCTTTCTTGCTTGGTCCATGTTCCCAAAACTATCCATAACACTTACTTTCAGCAGGTAATAGGTTTGGATCAAGTTGTCGCTTTCTAAGATCCAAGACGCGCTGTTTGGGTTGAGGCCTGGCAGTCTTTCTCCCAGCTAACCTGGCCATAGAAGTTCTGAAGACTGGCCTCTTACCTCCATCTCCTATTAGAAGGCTTCTAGTAAACCTGTAACTATAGGAGGCTAACAAAGACATTAGAATCAAACAAAACGTCAATTTATTCATTCTTCCTCCTTTGCATCCAACCAAAACCCGCCAATTGGCACCACAAAATCCCAGATCTGCAGATCTAGATGGATAAACTACTTTTTTCCTTGTTGCCTTGTTTATCCCACCTTTTGGGTAGAGGTGAAGTTAAACAGAATTGATGAGGGGCGGAAACCCTTCAAGATAGTGCTTCAACTGCACCACACTCTCCTGACGTGTAGAGGATGTGTGGACCTCCACGTTGCTCACCCCATGGGAAGGCTGTGGTTCAACACGCACAGCCTCACTTTCTTTATTCGCTGAACCAGTTGCCCTTCCGCCTTCTCTGACCAACGGTGAACTTGTTTGAAGAACACCTCACATTCATTCGCGAAAGAACCGAAGAATAGAAATGGAAGCTAACTACGAGAAGTTGCAATCTCTTGTCTCTGAGCTCTCCCAGAAGGTGTCTCATCTGGAAGCTGTTCGCTCTCTTGCCTCTCAGTACCCTGATGGGACTGGTTTCGACTCTGGTGATACTGCTTGGATGCTCGCTGCTTCTGCCTTGGTGCTCTTCATGACCCTTCCTGGTCTTTTCTTGTACTACGGTGGTATGGCAAGAACCAAGAATGTCATCTCTATCATCATGCAGACTGTGTCCACTGCTGCTCTCATCACTCTTTTGTGGTTGGCCTTCGGCTACTCCCTCTCCTTTGCTCCTCCTCAGGGATATGAGCCCCGAACTTCTATCTTTGGTAACCGTGATCGCTTCTGGTTCACCGATATGAAGCTTCGCACCTGGCATCAGCTGGCTCCCACCATCCCTGAGTCTGTTTTCTGTGTCTACCAACTCGCTTTCGCCATCATCACTGCTTGCTTGATGATCGGAGCTTTTGCTGATCGCATGAAGTTTACTTCTTTGCTTCTCGTGATGGCCCTCTGGCACTTGACTGTGTACTGCCCCACTGCTCACTCCATGTGGCACCCTAACGGCTTCTTGTACCACGCTGGTGTTCTTGACTATGCTGGTGGTAATGTCGTGCATATTACCTCTGGTGTGTCTGGCCTTGTCACTGCTATCTACCTTGGACCTCGCAAGGGTTTCGGCAAGGATCGCTTTGACCCTCACAACATTCTTTTCACTGCCGTGGGTGCCTGCATGCTCTGGGTCGGTTGGTACGGTTTCAACGCCGGTTCTGCTTTCCAAGCTAACGATCGTGCTGCTATGGCCATGTTGATGACTCAAATTGCTTGCTCCATGTCTGCTCTCAGCTGGATGGTCAATGAATGGATCATCATCGGACACCCCACTGTCCAAGGTCTTGTCTCTGGTGCTGTTGCTGGTTTGGTAGCCATTACTCCTGGCGCTGGCTACGTTGATCACACTGGTGCTTTCATTATTGGTCTTGTCTCTGGTCCTATTTGCTACGGTGGTGTCCAACTCAAGCATTGGTTGGGCTACGACGACGCCCTGGATGCCTTTGGTGTTCACGGTGTTGGTGGAATTGCTGGCGGTCTCCTCCTCGGTTTCTTTGCCACTGATAAGATCACTGGTCATGCCAACGGTGTCTTCTACTCTGATACCCACAACGGTGGTATGCAGTGGGGTCACCAGCTCTATGCTATTGTTGTCACCGCTGGTTGGTCAATCTTCATGACCACCATCATTCTCTTCGTCGTTGATCTCATTCTTGGCCTTCGCGTCAGTGCTGAGCAAGAGGAAGCGGGACTTGACATTTCCCTTCACAATGAGACCCTCTCTGCTGGTGAGGTGACCAAGAAGAGTGTTGAGCTCGTGCCAACTTCTGAGCCTGCTGGTATCGAGGTTGGTGCTGATAACCAGGCTTAAAGAGATGATACACAGTCCATATTATGTGTAATCTCATTAGTTCGATAGATTTTTGGTTGAGGTGCGATTTATGTGGATTGGAATGGTTGAAGTTTTCCTAGATAAGCTGATATCATTCTGACTTTGCAGCTGACCTTTCTCTCAAGGCGTTGCAGCGGTATCACCGTAGACATTTTAATGCATTGTAATATTAGCTCTATATTTAAAATTAAACTTCACATTTTTATGAATCCCAAGCCAGGAGCGTGTTTTTTTTATTTCAGGAACTCTTTGGAGGTCGAAAGAGCCATGCTAGACTGGGCAGCGCAGCATTTTTCTTTCCTAAAGCACAGGGAAAGAGTTTCCCAACAACTGTTAATCACTTAGGACGTAGTAATTTCGTAGCTTAAGCAACTAAACCCTTTTCCATATGATTGTCCACATTCTTCTGGAAACATACTGTGGCATTCTGTTCTATACTGTCTTCATGTTACCCAGTAGTAACAGGTACGATCTTATGAAGCATTGAAGTACATACACCCTATTGTAACATTGTCAAATGCTCTCCTTAATGTTACAAGAAGAAAGCAAACTAATTACGAAGTCTTAGTTTGTCCAGAATGAAGGTGTGAAGAAGTCAATAGACTACATAAATCCTTAGTACGACATACTCGCCCCATTTCCTCATCTTCTCGACGATGACTCATATCAATATATTCCATAAGATTCATAGCACTTGTCGCTTTCTCTCCCCGTAGATAAGGCCAGACAGGAAAGGATTGACCAGAGTTCAGCATGTGTGACCGATCGGAAGCAAAATGGACAAGAAATTTCTCCGCGGGGACAAGTCGAACCCATTGCTCATATTCACTCCTCATGGGAATAGAAGGAAAAGACCTTGCTATATACTCTTGAAGTGGTGTCACAAATGGCAACGATGTGTCAAAGTCCAACACAAGTGCCTTACCGCTGTCTTCTTCCAGAACACATGCCACAACATGATAGTCCCAAAAGACAGGATCACCTTGTTGTTGACACCAGATAGGAGTGGCTTTACTTTGACTTGATATAAAGACAGCAAAGAGATGATAACCCAGTTGATCGTTGAAAGCAGTTCGATCATCACAGTCTCCAATTCTTGTTGTGGTAGAAGAGATGATAGATAGCAACTCTCTCAACAGGCAATAGATATTCTCTTCACAAAAACAAGAAGTATAAGGAAAACCATGACGATGAGATGAACTCTTTACACATTGACTTTCTCGCTCTTTTATAACCTTCTCAATCCATTCTTCCATCTCCTCATCATCATGGAACAAACAAATTTGTTGAGATCATCGTGTTTCGTATTTTGGGGTTTTCGGGGATGGCGGCCTGCTTGTCGAGAGTTCTCGCGCATGGTAAGAAGGGCTCTTCACACACCGCCTTCCTTGCAACAGAGACACGACGATATGGTGCAGACCCCAACTACTCCTAGTCTTGTCCTTCTTCTCTTGCTCCCCATGCTCAGAGCGTTTGGCTTTCGTGGTGGTTTATCATCTCGCCCTATCTTGCAACGTTCTGTGAGGCTTTTCAGTTATAAGCACCCTCAGAACAATGTCCCCGATAGTATCACTGAGAAGATAGGGAAAAACTTGCACCTTATCCCTAATCACCCTCTCAGTATCATTAAGAAAGAGTGAGTTTGATCTTTCTTGGACTTTCTATGACTCTTGGTCTGACTCGGGTTGTCTATTTGAATAGGATTGAGGACTATTGTAATAACTATGCCAAACAACACACTCAGCCACAGTTTCAGATCTTCGATAATCTCAAACCCATTGTTTCTACAAAGCAATGCTTTGATGATCTTCGTGTAGAGCCTACTCATGTCTCTCGTAGACCTTCAGACACCTACTATATTGACCCTGACACGGTGAGTCCCTTGCTGAGGGAGGGCCTGATGAGCTTTGACTTTCAATGCTAGACTACCTTGATGGGTTATTTGTATGTTTTGGACTATATGTGAGCATTACTTCTGTGCGTGTGTGTGGAGATGTGGGTTTTCGTCATGTGGGTTCTAACTTGTCGACATTGTGTTTTTGATGGTGACAGGTCCTGCGCACACACACTTCTGCCCATCAGACGCAGTTCATTTCGAATGGTGTTGAAGCTTTCTTGTGCTCTGGAGATGTTTATCGGCGTGATGAGATTGACGCCTCTCACTACCCTGTATTCCATCAGGTATGACACTCTGTCTTAATCTCCCTCTCCCTCGTAGAACTAGTAAATGACAGCCCTGGTTGTTCTATGTGGTTAGATGGAAGGTGTGCGTATCTATAAGAATGGCAATGGGACTGTTGATCCTAAAGCAATCGAGCATGACTTAAAAGACTTGCTAACGGGTCTTGCCCGTCACCTTTTCGGTAATGTGGAGATACGATGGCGCGAAGATTACTTCCCCTTTACTCAACCATCTTTCGAACTGGAAGTTCTCTTCAATGAAAAGTGGTTAGAGGTGCTGGGCTGTGGTGTAATTCATCACGAGGTGTTGCAAAATGCTGGCCGTCCTCAGGATGCTGGTTGGGCGTTTGGTCTGGGCTTGGAGCGCTTGGCCATGGTGCTCTTTGATATTCCAGATATTCGCCTCTTTTGGTCAAATGATGTTCGCTTCCTATCACAATTTCAAGCTGGGAAGCTCACCAAGTTTAAGCCTTTCTCTAAATACCCTCTTTGCTACAAGGATATGAGCTTCTGGTTGCCTGAAGAGAGCGGAGAAAAAGTCTTCCATCCCAATGATCTCTATGAGCTCATTCGCGATGTAGCTGGAGATATTGCCGAGAAGGTTGAACAGTTTGATGAGTTCACTCACCCTAAGACTGGTCGCAAGTCTCAAGCATATCGTATCGTCTATCGTCACATGGAGCGCTCCTTGACGAATGAAGAGGTAGATGAGATCCAAGCACAAGTACGCAAGCTTGCGGAAGAGAAACTGAAAGTAACTTTACGATAAATATTTAGCGTTAGATAATAACAAGTGTTAACTAAACAATAAAGTCATTCTGAGATTTTTGTGACTTTCACTGGCAGAAGCAGCAATGAAACGCAATGAAAGATACAATTGTTGTCTCAACTAAGGTATCTTCGACAATAGGAGGGCCATGAGTATATGTAAAAGTTCCTCTAACCTGTCAAAATCAAAGATTCCATGGAATTCCATGGAAGCAGCCAAGACTGGGAGGAGGAGATTCTTGTCCTTGGAATCGCTTTGAAGAAGTGTTGGTCAGTACGATTATTACAAGACCTTTCGTGAAGCTTTCCTCTCTTCTTCTTCTTGTTGGAAGAAGAAGAATGACCGCGACCTCCACTTCCCCCTCATCTTCCATCCTAGAGATCTATTCTCCATCCTTAATACAAAGTTATCCAGATACACTTCGTTTTCTTCAATCTCTCAATAAAAAGTTGAAGACAGATGGTGTATTAGCACCAACTTCTTCCTCTATTGATCATGTTCGTACACTGTATAATGCTCTAGGTAGACCTCTGGATGATATCCCTGTAGTACATGTTGGAGGAACGAATGGAAAAGGAAGCGTCTGCTATAAGATTGCATCTGCTCTCACGGTGAAAGGTTATAAAACTGGTCTCTTTGTCAGTCCACATTTGATGAGCTATAGAGAAAGAGCACAAGTTGATCATCAACTCATCTCGAAGGAAGATGTTGTACGCCATCTAACCACATTAGTCCAGCTCTGTGCATCCTACTCCTTACCAGCGACTGAGTTTGAACTTTCTTTCTTGCTTGCAGCACTTCACTTTCAAGTACAGAAATGTGATGTAGTAGTGTTGGAAGTTGGCTGTGGTGGACGATATGATGCCACCAATGTGGTGAATAATA
This sequence comes from Ochromonas danica, assembly GCA_015146655.1. Classification (NCBI taxonomy): domain Eukaryota; class Chrysophyceae; order Chromulinales; family Chromulinaceae; genus Ochromonas; species Ochromonas danica. The sequence continues at coordinate 33,486 of VKHL01000101.1, forward strand.
CTACCCTTGCTATCCTCACTAGCGTCGCCTTGGATCATACCGCTATACTTGGTAACACAGTTGAGGAGATTGCTAAAGTAAAAGCAGGTATCTTTCGTAATGCTAAACCAGTGTTAGTAGGTCCTGGTGTTCCTTTCAAAATAGTGGAAGAAGAAGCAACTAAATGTGGAGCAGTTCTTTATCAATTGCCAACTTTCTTGTCAAGTAAAGGTATAGTAATGGAGCCTGATCAGATTAACTATTTGCTTAGCTTAGAGGCTGTGCGGTTGTTGAGGAAGATTCTGCCTCCGCGAAGCAATTGTTTGGATGAGAATGATGAGGATGGGCCAGAAAGAGAACAAGTGCTAGCGGCATTACGACAATTACCTCCTTGTCGGTGGCAACAGATACTCTATCAGCATCCTTCTTATGGCGTAGATATCGAAGTCATTCTCGATGTCGCACACAATCCTGCTGCTCTAGAGGCGCTTTTGCATCGTTTGGATGGTTACTTGCCAGCAGGCCTAGCAGACAAAACAGGGATAACAAGCAATAGCAAGGATGATGAAAACCACAATAACGATCGTGAAGCTATAGTGCATGTGGTGTATGCGGCGTCAAGGACAAAAGACATGCGGTCGTGTCTGCATCTGCTCGCTGATCATCTTCCTCTTTCCTCTATCCACCTAACGCAGGTACAGTAAACCTGTCTCTTACTCATGTGCTTTTCCAATGTACTAATCTACTCTTCTTCTTTTCTATCTTAGTCCACCAACTGGCGTGCTGTTTCGGCTCAATGGCTGAGAAGGATCTTCGAGGAAGAGACTGGGAAACAGTTACCTGAAACGGAAGATGAAGATGCTAGTAAGATGTTGACTAGAGTGTTAGATACAGCTGCTAAGGAGAAGATAAGCTATGAGTCTATTGAAGCTGAAGGAAGAAAACGGAAGAGGAAGGTAGTGGTAGTAATCTGTGGTACAGGTTGTATCATGCCCATAGCACGAAGACTAGTCGGTATCCATGAACCTAGGTATGTGTTTTCTTCAGTACTTCATTTTTGGTTGATTTACTTAATCTCCTATGTATATAGTGATGAGGAAGACTTAGCGAACGATGCACAGCAGCCCAAGATAGAAGCCAGGGTTGTATGAATCCTCACTGGAAAATACCTGTAGCAAAAGAAGAATGGAAATTGTATTTTATTTCCTTTGATTAAATTAGGTTGAACTATTAACTTGAACATAGTCTCTCCTCGGCAATAAAATCATCTCCTTAGTTCTATATTTTCTCTTCTGACCTTCCAGCGGGTGATTTCGATTCGGGCATCACCCGCATATGGGAAAACAACCCTTTAATGTTGTTGTGCTATGTTGTTGGTCAGTCTGGGGAGAATGTGTGTACGGAAGAGACAAAATGAAAGGTAAAACGATAGAGAATATTGCGTTTATTTTAAGCATCAACGACGAGATCCCTCATGCTTGTTATATCACAATCAAACAATTGATTGGGAATTTAGACAATTTACTGCTGTATAGATAGTCCAAACTCCCACGCAACTAACAACAACGGAGCAGCAGAGTTTTCCACAACTATAGACTAACTCTAAATCAGCTATGATGGCAATCCCTAGAATTCTTTGTGGTCGTAACAACTCATTTCCTAGAGTAGTTCATCGTTCTATTCGCTTATTTTCTTCTTCAGAGTCTTCTTCTTCCGGATCAGAGAAGGTCATCTATGAAGGCAAAGTGAGCAAGCGATTACGTACTTTAAAACGAATTTCTGTTGCTTCTAGTTTAGCAAGTGTCACTATTTTGGTAAGTTCACCTTCTCCGTAGACAGTGTTCTAAGTGGTGGTCTGACATGATATGATGACTTTGTGTTGTGTCTTCTGTATGATGATTGATGATGATCTACCAGCCACTTTCTGTGCAGATCGTCTCCGGTATGCTTCCTATTGCAGCACAAGTAGCCATGGCAGGAACAATTTTCTTTACTTCTCTTTCTTCGACTGCCTTCTTACAACTTGTTGCTTCCCCTTATGTTTGTCGTATTGTGGAAATTACCAACCCATCCACTGCCACGACAACAACAGCAACAACAGATACAACAAGTGAAGTCAAGAAAAGGGAACAAAGACGTTTCCGTGGTACAAAATTAACTTTTCTAGGAGGAACAAAAGAGTTTGAGTTTACATTAGCGGATATTTCTAAACCAGCTGCTCATCCATTTGGTAGTTGTCAGTTGAAAGGTCTAGGATCTTTATATGTCTATGGAGGAAATGTGCTGGACAAAGATGTTCGTACAGCTATGACCAAGGATTGATTAGTTGGAACATACATATGTAGAGGATATCTTAAGGTAGAAAGCTCTAACCCTAACTTACTGATGACAAATGTAAAAGGAATGGACCGATTATCATCATCACACACAATGGGTTCATTCATTTGTTACACATACAGATATCTGCAGACCTATACCTACCTAGACCAATCTAAAACATTCTGTACACAGAGTCTAAAAGCAAAAGGGCATGTGGCACTACTATAAATGAGACAGGCATTCTTTTTCACTATGCCAGTCAGAGCTAGTAATCGTCGAAATCACAACACGTCAAATCATGCAATTCTTTGAAAGACAATTATCCTGCTTAATCTAACCCATCAGTCTTCCTGATAGAGTACAGTCTAAGGTATGCAAGTTGATCTTGCAAAACCTATTCTTTGCTGCTGAATATCAAATATTGTATTATAATTGACAATAAAATTAGCACCCAATACTGCTCCAGAGGGTTCGGTTAAATAGATGCGAGGGGTGTATGTATCAGCTGTTGCTCCTGCTGCAGATTGTTTTTCCATGTAGGCATTAGGATGGACACGAATATCCACAGGCTTACCATCCAATCCTTCCAAGCGATAGATAATAATGGGAAGACTGTGGAATCGCTTGCTATCCAGTTTCATGGGTTTATTATCATAGTCGAGCTTGGTCAAACTCTGGAAAAGGGCTCTAAAATGACCAGCAACAGTTACTGGTAGGTAGGTATCTGTAGTGCCGGAGTCTACGATACTGCCTTTACTACCCAATCCACTTGCTAAAGGTCCTCCAATACTTTTTGCTTCACTATCTCCAGGGCGAATCATGAGGATATCAATCAGGTGAACAGTAAACCATCCCCTAGGTCGAGTGAGTTTAGCATAGATCACTTCGCTGGGTTGGTTATTATAGACATGTAATGAGCTATCCACACCACCAAAGGTTACCATACCACCACCATGACGAAAACAAAGCGCAAACATCTTTGTAGATGTGATTTGATGCTTGTATAGCTGGTAGGGAAGTGTCTCATCGGAAGCTGATAATCCCATAATTCCATCCACATACTGCGTACGAAACAATCCTGCTTCATAGTCTTGGCAACCAAACTCAAAAGGTACGCTACGATTTTCAACTTGTTCTTGATCTGGAAGCTTCTCACCACCGATGAAGACCTTGTCAATAACCTTATAAGCATGCCAACTGCTGCCTTCACTATAGGACTGTCGAAAGAAACACTTGGAAGATGATTGAATGATCCCGCAACTCTTTATAGCAGATGAAGAAGATTTTGAAGGATCAAAATAAGGATCCATCTAATATAACACAGTACATAAGATATGGTCAAACATGAAACACACATTCACAATGAAAGAGGGAGGGATCTTACATGTTTGCCACATTTACATCCTACACAAGGAAATGCTGTATGATGACTACCAGTATCCATAATAACAGAAACTCGTTGAGGTGGATTCCCAACCCAAAGAAATGAATAATGTATCCCACGACCTTGATAGAGTGGAGCGATACTACTACTATCGGATGATTCTGCATACTCATCGGAAAGGACACGGTGATTCAGATCAGCTTCTCTATGAATTAGATCCAGACGAATTGCTGGTCGTGGAAATTCATTTTCTCTTGCAAAGGGTTGTCTATCTAGAGTAGTGATTGTCTCATTCTTGCTCAATTGTGTTTGATTTGTTGTTGTTCGTAGATAATTCGCATTGGTGGAAGAAGGACAGGAAAGAAAGATGCAAATAAAATAATACTGCAGAAAAATCATAATCAAGGTCATCATCTTCCTGATTATTATCATTGAAATTACTATCAATATAGCAGGTTAGGAGAGATGATGATAGTTGTTGCTACGCGCTCTCTGATGGGATGATGGCGGATCACTGTATGATACTATCAGATATGATGGTGAGAGATTTTTACCACAGAAATGTGGAGAAAATAACACGAATTGAGGGTTTACCAAATCTCCATCACAGCACCCTGTTTTGCGCCATTTTATGTTCTCTGGTGTGTGTGCCAAAATTGGCTGTAGAAGGCGAAATTTTGGACTTGTAAATATGAAATGCTGATATAGATAAATGATACTAGATACTCGTATGCAAAACTCTTTTGTCATGCATTTTGTCATGCCTAAATTGGAAGAGCAATGTTGTAAAATATTGGTTGAAGAAACGGTTGACTCAGAATGTAAAAATTTACTCGCAACGTGCTAGAAATATGGTAAATCAGCGATATCTAGATACAACTTTCAAAGAGAGAATGCTTTATTAGTTGTTAGTTGTTTTTTGCTTGTCATACTTCCAACCATGCAATTGCTGTAAGCAGGATATTTACATCTTCCTCATGCGAAAAAGCAGCTTTTCGGGATGGTGATTGGGAGAATAAAGTTCAAAAAGGAGGGTTTTGTCTCCTCCTCCCAATCTGACATCCATCAATCATCACATGAATGGCTTTTAATGAATGATGATGGCAACAACAATTAAGAAAAGAAAGACACTACGCCAAGGAGGTCAAGTATTAAGAAAAGGAATTAGTTCTCATGGATCCTTTGGTGAAGGATATTGGGATTCTTTAAAGTGGAAAGCAGTGGATGTGTCGGGGGAGAATTTGGGTGACTTTGGGGACAGGTCAGCCAATCCCATTATAACTCACATCTATGGTCTTTGTTTGCTGAGTATGCTCTACATTGTATAGTGTATTTTTAGGCTTAGAAGAGCTTGATGCTTCTGCTTTCCTTCCCTCCACAACTTCCAATGAAGAAACCAGCTCAGGTAAGAAGAAGAAGGACAAGACCAAGAAGCGTAAGCACGAAGAAGAAGGAGAAGGAAAAGATGAAGGCGAAGATAATAAAATTGGTGATGGTGAAGTGCCCGAAGATATTGAGCCAAGTATCCCACAAAAGAAGTCATCCAAGAAAAAGAAGAAAACTGTGTCAGCTCAACAGCAGGAAGCTCCAACCAACACCAACACTATGGAAATGGATACTGAAACGGAAAGATCTCAGACATTCAAGAATGACGTCGATACCTCTTCAATCATAGCTGAGGCTGTCAAAGAGAGCAGTGTATGGGGCAGTCAATTGTCACTGTCCACCTGTATGGTCAACACTTTATTAGCTCAAGATTTTGCTGAACCAACTCCTATCCAACAGGCTGCCATCCAGATTACTCGTAGAGGATTATTAGATATTGTTGGTGTAGCAGAGACTGGCTCTGGAAAGACTCTGGTAAGTGTACATTTTCCACTTTGTTGTTTCGATGTTGTCATTTCATAAATGAGGAATGCAATTGTTTCTAGGCCTTTACTCTTCCTATCATTGAGTCGATCTTGTTAAATTGGTCAGATCTTGAACAATCAAATACTCCTTTCGCTCTTGTCATCACACCAACTCGTGAGTTGGCCTTGCAAATCAGTAATATCTTCAAAGATGTCTCAAGTGCTGTGATGGCTCATATCTTTAAGAATGTTGATATGAAGAAAACGAAGATACCCAAAATCCATGTGACATCTATTATTGGAGGATTCTCTGACCTCAAACAGCGTCGTTTGTTGTCTGAATCGAATAAGCTACATGTCATCATTGCAACTCCTGGTCGATTGCTCGAGTTGATGAATGATATCTCTGTTAGCAAGCTTCAAGATCTCAGTGGGTTGAGATATCTAGTTGTTGATGAAGCTGATCGAATTATGGAAGACGGTCATTTTGCTGAGGTGAGGAAGATTATGGAAGTTATCCGCGATCATGAAAGTATTGCTGCAAAAGGGCAAGATGTACGGACTGTTTTAGATCAACGTCAACGTGGAGATGATGTAAAATATTACAGTGACGAAGAACAAGAGGATGGAGAAGAAAGTAATAGAAAAGTTGGTGAGGTGAATCTGGAAGAATATACTCTCCCGCCAGAAATGCTCGAGGGAGAAATGCCAAGTGGTACGTCATCCCATGAGAAGCCAGCACAGCAGAATAGCGACGCTGTTGTTCGACCCATTACCAGACAGACCCTTCTCTTCTCTGCTACGGCCATTGAGCGTGCAGGTAAGACCATAAAGAACAAGAAGCAACAAGCAGTGAAATTGCATGGCACAGTTCGTGGGTTAGTATCAGGTTATGCTCTAAATCAACCTATCAAGGAGCTTTTGTCTGCTGTAGGTACTCAGAAGATTATTGAAGTAGTCGATGCAACTCATTTCACTTCACCAGCTTCACAAGAAGGCTCCAATAGCTTAGAAGTAGTTAAAGGTCAGGCTAAAAAGAGCAAGGAGAGTGAAGAAGATGATAAAGATGAGATCGAAATGAATATTGCCTTACCTAGCACTCTCAAGCAGTTGGAAATTCATTGCACAAACGAAGATAAAGATGTTTTCACTTATTATTATCTCTATAAGAATCTGGGTCGCTCTTTGATCTTTGTTAATTCTATCAAATGTGCCAAGAGATTATTAAACATTCTGACTGTCTTGGGACTGTCTTGTCATGCGCTTCATGCTGATATGGAACAAAAGCAGCGTGTTTCAACCTTGGAATCGTATAGTAAGAAGATTAATAGCTGTCTTATTGCAACTGATGTAGCAGCAAGAGGTCTTGATATTAAGAATATCAATCATGTCTTACACTATGACATTGCTCGTACCCCTCAACTCTATGTGCATCGCTCAGGTCGTACGGCTCGTGCTAATGCCAAGGGTACCTCTATCTCCATTGTTACACCCGAGGATAACCAAGCTCATATAGCCATTTGTACCTCTCTCATCGCGTCATCACGCACTGGCAAGAAGATTCCTAGCTTCCCAAAGCTGGAGGTTGATTTGAGCCTTGTGGGTAGAATTCGTGATCGTGTGAAATTGGCCAAGAAGGTAAGGCACCCTATCCTATCTTCGTGCTCTGGGGTGTGATAGCTGTTATTGATCATTCGATTTGTGTGTAAATCACAGATTTTCAACCTATCTCACAAACTAAATCAACAAACAAAAGAGACAAATTGGATTAAGTTCCAAGCTAAGCAGAGTGAACTAGACTTGGATGAGGAGTTGCTTCATGAGACAGGGCATAGTGCTGACCAACGTGAGCAACAAAACAAGCAGAAAGCTGAGCTGCGTAACCTTAGACAGGAACTCAAGGTGTTGCTAACACAACCAATCGAGTTGGACACGGTATTCACTGCTAGTGGTAGTCGAGCTGGTTTAGGATCGATGCAGAGCGTGCAAGATTGGAAGAAAAGAGGGTCTTTCTTTGTCTATGCAAAGTAATGTAGCTATTGTCTTTCAAACAGGTTTAATAAAAGTGGATGACTTAACAAGTTACAGTCAAAAAGAAATATTGAAAACAAACTTCAACAAAGGAATCGAAATACCCTATTAAAGAAAGAAAGATAGCAATAGCGATACGATTGCCATCGTAGCATTATGACATGGTACCATAGCATACCACATCATATCTTATCATACATCAGATCACAAGTCATGAACACCATCGCGATGAAAGATAAATCTCAGATTGGCTAGACTGTAGCATCTTCATCCGATTGACTATCATCAGGCAAGGGATAAACTTTGAGTTCTTTATATCCACTTCCATTAGGACCAAGATCAGGTTCTCGTCGAAAGAGTGCTTGATCAATTTCCAGCAAACTAATCTCAGCGGTTGTATAGATTCGATTTCCAGATAAGAGATGACCACCAATTGTTACTCCTTTTTCATCTGACACAGAGATATGAACATGACCATCACCTGAATAGTTCTTATGATGAATTTGTTGGAAGTCAATCATTCCCACTAATGAGACAATTTCAAAATGTCCCGTTAAAGAAGTTCCATTTTCATCATTGGCATAACGAATATTGGTATCGGTTAGTGATCCAACACATGATAAAATAGTAGCAGCTTTGATTTCATTGAAACGAGCATATTTACATAAGCTATCTCTTAGATCTTCACCTGGTTGCAGTCGAAGAATATGAACTTTTGAACCAGTGAAACTTGCTGTCTCATGTAGAAGTACTTTCCTGTCATACCAAGCTTTATCCTCTAATATTAACCATACAACATAAATCAGCCATTGTCGTTTATGGTAGGTCGTCAGACATTCTCACCTGCTGGACTCCATTCCAATGGATCTTTTGTTGTTCCTTTTAATGCTCCTTCTATTTGTTGAGGAATAATCTCTTTACCATTAGCGTAAAGTCCATAAAAAATAGGCATGAAAAAGAAAAGGAAAGCTGCAACTAGTTCCATCACTGATGATTGATTGTTCTACAAGCAAGTAGTCTATTGTATTGTTCTGGTTTCTTTGCAGGGTGAGTCTTAGTTTTGGTCTAGACCATGTTTTTCAATGCTTTGCTATGCTGTGCTGTGCTTTGTGTCGTGGTGTGCTCTGCTGAGTCACGCCCCTTCAGCCGCCAGCCTCTCTACAGCCTTGTCTGGTCTACAGTTAGTTAGTCTACTACTACATTGTGACAAGGTAGCTTGGGATTGCAAGTTTAACTAATTATATGTACATCACACAGATAAAGAAAATGAGGTAGAGAGAGAGGAAGTGAGCGAGGGAGAGAGAAAGAGAAGGCAACCAGCCACACACCACGAGATTATTGCAAGAGGACGAAGCTTAGTTTCACTGTCATTCAATCAAATTGAAATATATTGACCATCGCAAGCATAAAGAAACAAAGTCCTGTGGAGGACATTGATTATAATGATCTAAACACACTAAGCAATAATCCAACAAATGAAACATAAGTGATATCCAATATCAAACAATTAACATTCTTCATCCAGCAAGTTCAAATGAATTCTTATTCTCCTCACCAAGTAACTCTTTGTTTCAGTTATTTCTCCTTCCAATGACTTATGCAACACCATGCTCACGCCAATCTTCAAGTATTTCATAGACATACTCATCCGTTGTCTGTCTCTGCATTGGAGGGTGTTCTTCTACTACTTCTTCCTGCTGAAAGAAATCCAATCCCCCCTCCAGATCTGCAATCAAATTATCAATATCTGCTAAGCACACTGAGCTCGATCGACTAAAGCTGCCTATCGAATGGATGGACAAGAAGCGGGGAATCTCCATTTCGAAGTCCGTCATGTTCGTGTCATCAGATGAGGCCCCAGGATCAACTTTGATATTCAAAGCAAAGAAGCGCCCTACATCCGCTGGCATAATAGAATGTGACGATGAATGGGAAGCAATATTCGCAGTCACAAGAGGGGGAGGAATAGGTAATAATTGGTTGGCATTCTCGACGCTATCCGTGGACATCGCCATACTCTGTTCAATAGAGAAAGCAGAGGCTTCCAGTGTAGGAGAAGAAGAACGAGACACTGTTGGATCAGGGAGAACAGGAGGAGTGGAAGGAGTAGGGAGAGAAGGGGGGAGTTCACTATGCTTCTCTCTCTTCTTTGAACTTCGCGGGGCACGATTAATCCCCGTGAGGAAATGATAGATTAGATGTCTTCTCTTTGCCTCAGGTCCTAATCCAGACCAACCACCTTCTAAACATTTCTCAAATCCACTTAAAATAGCTGCAGCACGCATACTAACCACTTTGTTAGGAGGTTCGCGTAACAATTTGATGGCATACTTGAGATAATTCGCAAAAATCAATAAACCTTGCCATTCTGCTTCATTATCACTTGCTAATGGACTAGCTTTCTTAAATTTTTGAAAAGGATTTTCTTCAACTTTTACTGCATTTTGATCTAATAAAGAGGTCATAGTGACATGATCGAGAAAGATAGCACGAAGTTCATCCACATTGGCAATAGGTTGGACTTCATTCTCTGGACTTATCATATAGGTCAGAATAAACTGAGCTAAAACAAGTGCTTTTAAAGTATTAATCTCATTCTCACGTTGAGAAATAGAGGAAGCAGGAGGAAGGAATGTTTCTGGATGAATTCCTAAGAGATCTAAAAGATTAGTACTATCCAGCTTCCCTTCAATCTTCATTGACTGAATAGGACGAAGTGCTTCTTCGATAAGAGGATAATAACGATGTTGATATAGACCTGCCATCCTCTTTCGATTAGCTAATTGGACCAAATTGGACTGGACGAGTTAATTCTGTGGCACAAGATGGAATTTGGATCCTCTCCGTTCACCACCCCTGTCGCCAGATCTGGATATTTGGAAATCTAGGAGCCTGCTGTCTCCTCTTCGTGAATAGCAAGGCATCAATCAACAAGTTATATATGCACATGTATTGAATCTATTACTAACTATGACCAACAAGGCATGAAGGAGGAGAGAAGGGAAGATAACTATCTACAGGAAGGTAATAACCCTTTGATCTACTGGACCACACAGTGCTTGTTGCTGTATGGTTATTTATATAGTCTCCATGGTAAGGACAGGAGTGGCATTCTCTGCATGAGCTGCAGCAGCAGCCGCTTCTAACGCTTTTCGCTCATTGTGTGTCTCTATAACTTCCGAATCAACGTTAATCAGCTTCTGCTTGGCCTTGGCCAGTTCTTCTTGTAGATGTTGCTGGATGGAGCTAAGGATCTCCAAGTCTAGACTCTCATCAAAGTTTGCATAGTGTTCCTAATCCGATTCGTCATGGGAAGAGTGAGCACTCAAATGGTCTGTGAGCGAAAACTGATAAAGGAACTTACAGGGAAAGCAGTCGGTTTTCTGGGTCCTGACGGCTGCAAACTGGCAAGCGTTGACCCGTTATACTGCATGAGTTGTGCATGGAAAGTTGCATGAGGATCGGCAAAGACGATTTCATCGTAGTTTTCCGCCACTACCGGCTACCATAAAAACATCGAAAACAGATGCCACTGAGAATTATCATATATAGGAAAGCAAAGTGTAGCTCACCTTCTTGGCAGACATTTGCTGCTGAGTGACAGGTGGGTAGAGGCGAATCTGATGGAAAAGATCGACTGGTTGCTCTTCAGGGTCCTTGAAGAATATTCGAATACCTGCTTCAAACTCACCCCAACCAGTCTCTACAATTTCAAAAGGTGCTTGTGTCACCTCTGTCAGATTGTCCCCCCAAACACACAAAACCACACAAAACACACACACACACACAGAGTGAGTGAGTGAGTGAGTGAGTGAGTGAGTGAGTGAGTGGTGAGGAACAGATAGAGAGAGGGAGAGCAGCTGACCTCGTATAGGATTAGGAAAGCTTGGATGTAAAGTGAAAGCAACTTTTTCAACAAAAGTGGAGAGGTCTTCATCTTGAGGTCCTCGTAGATAGAGAGTCCAGCGATGTGTGCAAAACTCTTCTGCCTTCTTACCCAGATAGAAGGCCATGGACCCTGAATCATCATATCATTCCTTTTAACTTATTAAGAACTACCAAAAACAGAAGATTGATAAACAAACCATAGATAATAGGGCATATAACGACCGTGTTTTGCATTCGACTCATTCTTCAGCAATTATTTGGGTTTGGTTGGGTTGGAGGTTGAAAAACAGCTTTTATCATTGAACAAAAACACTATTAACTTAAGAAGAAGATGGCGGTTATGTTGTCCATGCGCTGGATGAAGAGAACAAAGAAGAGAACAACGAAGACAAACGAAGGAATCAACTGATCGGATCAACAGAGAGGTCAGTTAATTGCAAATCAGGCACGAGAAGTCAGACATAATAGTCATTATCTTCAATTCTACTTTTTTCTATTTCCCCCCTGAAAACAAGTAAAAGCAATCGAAACAAACAAGCAAACAAACAACAACAACAAAGCACAACACGACAATATGGTCAATCTACTTTGGACTATCTTCTCTTTAATAACACCAAAGTCTATTCATCATCATTCTATATCAAAAGGAGGTAAGAGAATATATTTGCACATAGAAGATGTTAAATATTAATTAACATTGTTTTTGTTTTTTGTTGTTGTTGAGCAGATCTTTCACCACGTCGTACCATACATTGGGAAGTGGATCCTTTTGCTAGTTTTCATGGACAAGGTTATATTAGTAATAATCATATTGATTCTTTTGCACGTCCTTCTTCCTCTCCAGTGCAAAGAAAAGCAATGCAATCAAACAATCAGAACATTCCTGTTAACCCAACAACAACTCCCAAGAGTTCCACCACTTCAACTACTACCACTACCACAAAGAGTACTAAGAAGAAAGTGAAGAAGTTGTTTCCTGGTTTAGAGAAAACTATTGGACTTGGTTTATCAGATCGTTGGCAGGAAGTGGAAGGTGGAGGATATCTTCTCTATCCACCTGAACATGTCCCACCTGTGGCTATTATACATTTTATTGGTGATGCTTTTGTTGGAAGTGCACCACAAGTGACCTATCGATATTTACTCGATTTACTCTCATTACAAGGGTTTCTAATTGTTACTACTCCCTATAAATTGGATGTAGATTATGTACGCATTTGTGATACAATTTTGTTATCCTTTGAAGAGATTTATAATAAGAACTTGACAACTTATCATCACTTACCTATTATTGGAGTAGGGCATGGTTGTGGTGCTGTCTTACATTCATTAGTTTCTTCCTTATTTCCTGATTATCCCAAAGCTGCCAATATCCTCTTGGCTTATTCGACTCAACCAATCTCTCATATTATACCAGCTTTTGATGAACTCTTTGTACCTTTATTTAAGCAATTAGCTCATCTGACAAGTCATCCTCATTTACTTTCTTCCAAGGTTATACAAGAAATGGTTCGTTATTCTCAACGTTATCTCAATATTGCCTATGAACTCTATGCCTCCTCTCAATTGAGTCCAGCTTTCATCACTGATGAAGTTGTTCCTTTGATTCAACAGGGGGTTGGTATGCTTGATCAAGTACCTCCTCTTGTACAAGTGTTAGCCTCTTCTTCATCGACCACTTCCAACTTTTCTCCAACACCTCTTCATACAAAGGAAGTGCTTCGTTTAATGTATCGTTGTCCTCAAACCTTTATAGTTGCCTTTGCTGGTGATGCTTTTGCCAAAGAATCTTTATCATTGGTTCAGCTTCTACAGGAGGCCAACACATTGTTCAAGATGAAGAAATCCAATCGACCTCGTCAAGATATGATAGTTTCACACCTCATCTTACCAGGTGGTAGAATGACTCCTTGTAGTCAAAGCATATTCGTGGATTTATTAAAGTTGTTTCCTCTGTATAACAACTCCTCCACTAGTGTAACTGGCAAGACCCCCAAAATTGCAGATGATCGAAAACAAGCGAACAGCAACAGCAGTCAGAGCGTGTTGGAACAGATCCTGAAGTTCTTGCCTGAGACTTACGATCGACTTGTACAGACTTTTGATACTTCCTATCTTTCCCAAGTTGAAGCTGTCGCTGATCAGCTTGGTCTTTTCATGAATGATATTGCCTCTGCGGTACCTGGATCCTTAGAGGAACGAAAAGAGGAGATTGCAGCTTGGCAAGCAGCAACACGCGAAGCAGTGCAAGAGAGATTAACAAAGCTGAAAGCAGCGCGCATCGAACGCACTACCAGCGCATTACAGTCGCAACAGTCTTCCCCAGCTACCGCGTCGACAAATGCAGTTGCTTCGCGAAGTGTTTCTTCCTCGCGGTCTTCAACACTATCATCACCACCTTTGGCAGTAATTCAAGATGTTCCAGGGGATGAAGTAGGTCTTCGTGAAGCACTAGGTGAATCAAAAGCATCCTCTCGTCCTGTAAAGAAGACCAAGAAACAGAAAAAGAGAGATTCGACTTTTTCATCAATGTTAGTTGTGAAATACAATGTTGTTGATTTGGCAACATATTACTGATTTGATTGATGACCATTGCAGGTTGCTTCGAGCTCATGCTGCAAGTACTTCTGGCTTGCAGAAAGCTCAATCTTCGTTGACTGCCGCCTTGGTACTATTGGCAGGATTTGCTCAGCTTGCTCTTCTGCAAGTCGCTAGTGTGGCAACATGGGTGGGCCAAATAATTATGGAAAAGCTCCAGCCCTCCTTCGCCAACTTGGCATCCTTTTCCAAGGAGTTTTTGAAAGAGAGCTCGGGGAAGACTTGGCAGTTTCTTTCAGCTCAAGTTAATTCCGTCCAATTCTCTGCATCGACAGCTCAAAGAAAGGTTTCCAATGAGCTGATCCTAATATTCAGGAATCTATCCGTGTGGTGGAAAGCAGCGCCTTGGCAGCTCTGGACAATGGGAACACTGGCAAATATACTGCAGCATTTGATAATAGTATTCTTTCTTCGCTATGCTGTTCCGTTGAGAGTGAGATGATGAACGTTCTGTTTGCAACGCTTTTTGTTTCTATTGATGTGTAAGAGAATATCCGTACAGTTATTTTATCTAAAGCAGTAAATTCTTTTAGTAAATCACTACCACAACTGTTGACGGGACAGCAGCATTTTGTTTTGGTACTTATCGAACCTTGCAATAGGAATACTAAGGTAAAAGATGCTAGTACTGCGCGGCTATCACCTTCTCACCTGCTGCTTAATGTTTGACTTGTTGTGTAATAGATGTAATAGATGTAGTGCTACTCTGTAGAGTGTTGATGAGCACTACAAGATGCGAAAAACAAGATGGTTTTTGAACTTTCACTGTTGAAGAGGTGCTTTCTACTACTTTAAACTGCGAAAAGCGGGGTTCTACTCGTCTGTTGCTCTGTGAAGGAAATGAATTCCGAACAATGAATTGGTCTAAATAACAGCACGATTTGTAGTAGTACTACCACTATTACAATTAATTACTACTACTATTACAGTAATTAGACAACTGCTATAGTCTAGTCTACTAGGGGGTGGTTAGAGAGTGGTGTAGTAGTAGTAGTAGTAGTAGACAATGTTGTTGAGAAGAAGAACTGTTGGCCTACTGTCTGCTGGCTTTTGTCGTCATTCCATTGTACCCAATAATATACGATGGACATCTCCACAACTTCTCACCCTCTCTCACCATTATCATCATCTTCATAATCTTCATCGTGGTCCTTGTTGTTGTTCTTCTTCTTCTCGTCGTTTGATTCATTCACGTTCTGATGTCTTTCGATTGTTAGGATTACATTCCTTTGATGATCGAGAGATTTCTCAATCTTTTCAATTGCTTTCTCAAGCTAAAGAAACAATAACAACAAACACAACAAACATTGTGTCAAATTCCAAAGGTGCCAGCGGTGCCTCAGCCTCACTTGTCAGTTCTTCAAATCATCATCTTCCTGCTGCTTCTGGTGCTTCTGCTGGTGCTGCTGTCCCTCTGACAACAACAACAACAGCAACTATTGCTACAGTGAATCCTAACCATGGATTAATCGAACTATTTCGACAGAGTCAACTAACATCATCGTCATCATCGACATCGTTAACATCATCTTCTTCAGAGAAACAGACAAACATTGCCACTTTTCAGACATTTCTAGAAAAAGAAGGAATTCAATCTCAAGAATTGACATTAGAAGAATATAAAACAACAGTACGAGCTATAGGAGAGAAAATTGATCGTCGTATCTATTCTATTGGAATGAGTTTTCTCTTCAATGGATTAAGTGTAGGAATTATAATTCCTTGTATGCCACTCTTATCAGCACAATTACAATTACCACCTAGTGATATGGGAATTATTGTTTCAGCCTTTGGTTTATCAAAACTATTAGGTAATATGCCATCTGCACATTTAGTTGAACGATTTGGTCGTAAAGTTGCAATTGAATCAGGTATGATAGTCACGGGTCTAGGTGTTGGTTGTATTGGTCTGGCACTCTTACCTGGCTTTGGAGCGAATTGGTTAATAACTTGTCGACTTCTTTCTGGATTGGGTGTTAGTAGTTTCTTAGCAGGAGGGTTTATGTTTCTCTCTGATATTTCTACAACGCTTAATCGTACTCGAACTATGGCCCCTGCAATGGCCGCTTTCCATGCAGGTTGTGCTTTAGGCCCTGCCTTAGGAGGCGTTCTAGCAGATCGTTTAGGACTCCCGTATACCTATGGTCTTGTTGGATTAATGTTCTTTGGTAATGCAGTTCATAACTGGTTGACTATGGTGGAAACCCATCCTGCCAGTAGTCTAACACATGGGGATCAAGAAAAAGCAAATAGTCTTGGAGACAAGATAAGGAAGGAATTTAACACATGGGGATCTTTATTACAAAATGGAGAACTTCGTGATATGATTGTATTGAATGGAGCCTTTTGGTTTGCATGGTCAGGTGCACAAATGACTCTTTTACCACTTTTCTTAGTTTCCAATCCTATTTACAGTCTGACACCAACAGAACTTGGAGCTTATTTTGCTGCTTCTTCAGTTGTATCATTTCTATCTGCTCAACCAGTAGCCTATGTTGCAGATCGATTTAGTAAACCAGCAGTATTATTGACAGGATTAGGTTTGACTTCATCATGTATTCTACTGCTACCCCACACAACAGGTCTAACTCATCTATTCACTCTCTTAGTGCCTTTAGCCATTGGTTCAACAATGTTAAATGCACTTCCAACTTCTATGGTAACTGATCTCTCAAGCGATTCTCAGAGAGCACAGGCACTTTCTCTATTACGAACAGCAGGTGATGTGGGACTTCTTGTCGGTGCTGCCTCGGCGGGTTTCTTGGCCACACATAGTAGTCTTGGAACTGCGTTTGCTACAGATGGTGGTATATTACTTTCTGTCATGGTAGCTTATGGGTATAGTTGTTATCGTCGATATCGAAAGCTTCTGTAGTAGACTAATTCAACCAATTCTTATTGGAATTGTAGACTTTGTACATACTCTAATGGGAGGAAGGGGAAGAAGATGAAAGATAGATTTTAGTGTAGTATGAGAATAGAATGAAGAGAGATGTGTGGTTAACTTAAATGTAGAGCACTTCGTTCTACTTTGGTGTCATACTTGTACACATGATTGTTATGGTTGGAATGTGGTCACAGTATCTTCCATGGAACGCATGGATTAAATGCTTTATGATGAGCAGATATTCACCAGCAATCAAAATTGGAGTACCTTCCGAGATGATATTACCACAGGCAGTTCTACAGTTCCACCATACATAGTCTAGGAACTAGCCATACAATCCAATTCACAATTATTAGGATGCGTGCGCTATATCAGAGTTACCACGCATATTCCTGTGGAGGAAACGCTCAACAAAAACAAATTGTGGAAATCGATTGGTGAATAACGATGAGTGGTAATGCTGCTTTACGAAGATGTCGATCTTTTAATCTTCTTTCAACAGGTCCTATAGACTATCTAAAAGCTTGGAGTTATCAAAAAGCACTAGTAGAATCTTGTAATGAAGTTCGTAAAGCATCTCTACTAACAGCAGGTGGTGGTAATAATACTACTACGACCGATGCTTTGCTCTTTGTCAGTCATCCTCCAGTCTATACACTTGGTCGTGGTGCTGATACTTCAAATATACGATTTGAAATAGGTGGGAAAGATCAACCTTCAGTCTATAAGATAGAACGTGGTGGTGATGTAACATTTCATGGACCTGGACAATTAGTCATTTATCCAATACTTGATCTAAATCATCATAAACGAGATTTACATTGGTATGTTAGAACATTAGAACAAAGTGTGATTGATGTTCTAAGAGATTGTTATGGAATAGAAGGAAGCCGTGATGCTATTAATTCAGGTGTCTTTGTCAACAAACAAAAGATTTGTGCTGTTGGTATGACAGCAAGTCGTTGGATTACAATGCATGGATTAGCTTTGAATGTTCATTCTGATCTTTCTTATTTCCAAAGAATTGTTCCATGTGGGATTAATGCAGAAGGATATGGAGTGTGTCGATTACAGGATTTGGTTGGGTCAATGATGTCTTCGTCTGTCTCTGTGGAGAAGGTGGCGGAGCAAATGGCCGAGAGGTTAGCACAGAACTTTCAATTGGATTTAGTCGAGCAAGAGAAGCCTTTGGAGACTTTGGAGGCCTTGGTCAAGAACTATCCTGACATAGCGTCTAGCTTCCCTGTGAAGCAAGGTGGTAGTGATAGTTCCAGCAACAGTTGATGTCGTGGTAGTCTGCTAGTCTTTGTCATAGATAAAGTAACAGTTATACTTTACATCTACTTCAAAGGACGGGGAAGTTAGTACAAATAGTTGGTAGAGGGAACTTCTTGCTAATCAACAACGATCACGTTCTCAGATGGAACTTGATCTTTTCGCACCTCATGAGATGTCTGTTCTGATGCCATAGGAACTCCAGTAGTCGTAGCAGCAGCAGCAGCAGTGGGTTCAGAAGACTTTGTGGCGCAATCTTCTGCAGCAGGTGCTGGTTGATCTGATACTGCTGCTTTGGCTCTATTACTCAGCCTAGCCCTTAACTCTTCCAGCCTTCTCTTCTTCATCGCTTCCAGTTTCTTTGTCTCCTCAATCAATAAGGTATCAATTATTTGCTTTATCTCTCCCTTGACAAAGGTTTCAAATTGATTGACCACATCAGGTGCATACTTTGCCACAAAGTCGGGAGCAAGGTACTCCTGAGGAGAAGGGGCCAACGTGAGAAGAGCAATCTCAAAGACACGCAGTTTATTCTGATAATCTTGCGTGGACTTTGAAGCACCTTGGATCCCATACTTGCAAAACAATTCATGAAGCTGTTGGATCACTGCACAACGCTGTTCATTAGTGATGGAAGCTCTCCAAGAGCCAGGGGGAGATATCTTGGAAGGATCAATCTGTTGAGAATCATCTGGGAGAATCTCATATGTCTGCAAAGCATTTTTATGATGAATAAGCCAATTCATCATATACACAGTCTCATGCTTCACATTATATTGCACCATAACTTTGCGCTCCACGTAGCTGCGCAAAGATCCCTTCTCCGCCGCAGTCAGATGGAAAGTCAGAAAGTCTCTCTTGGAGGATTTTTTGTCCTTGTTGCTCAATGATGCACTGACATTTTCACTGGCCAATTGGCCTTGGGTGGACTCAACAGCAGCACCTTGTATATTTCCAGAAGATGGTAGCTCTTGTGGTTGCGGCTCTGATTGCTTGGAGGGCGGAAGTTCGGGAATTTTAGGCTTGGGAAGCTGCTTCGGTTTGGGTTTGTAAATCCCTTTCTCAAAACGGAAAGCACGTTCCAGTTCTCGATAAAGCTCACTGCGAGGATCTAAATCCACATCTTTTTGTGTCATTGTGAAAAACATTCTAATCGCAGGAAACAACCAAGAGAGCCTCGTTTCGACGTTTGCAGGAGAGCCGCGAGGGTATACCACGTGCCATGCATTTAAAGTTGCTAGCCGTTCATCTCTCATTTGCTTGACAGCCATAGCAACATAGTAATTTCGATTATCATCAGTGACTGATTCGCCAAGAGTCTGCATGAGTCGAGAAATGAAGAATAAGCCACTGATGCGAGCATTGAGTGAATCCTCCAATTGTTTATTTGCAGCCGTACAAGGAAGAATAAGGTTTAGTGGCGAAAGAATAGTTAACAAGGCAACAATAGCTTCTTCCATTATTTGCCGATTTCTGTTGGGCGTAAAGCTGTTTGATCAGTTCAAGCATAAGTACATAGCAAACATCCATGAAGCAAGAAAGCAAAACATACCAAAACTTTGGTTCCAAGAGATCCTTCATGCCTGCTCTGATCAATGTAGTAGAACATATTCCTAGCATTGTTGCCATTTGCTGCACAGTTCGATTGGATACATGTCGCATGGTGTGCAAAGCATCTAAGAAAGAGAATGAGATAAAACCCAGTGAAATGGAACATCGCCATAAAATAACTGCGAGGAGCGCTTACCAAGAAAGATAGTCACTTTAGTTTCTGATGGAAGTTTTTCGTTTACTCCAGCATAGGTAAAGACAACTTTTGTAGCTTCTTCAGTTGTTAGAGCTTGTCGGCTCAAATCAGCATCCTCCGCCTCTCCAGTTTTGACAGTGTTTCCACCCTTGACAGTCTCTTTGGGCTGAGATTCACTTTCTTGCAATTGCTTCGTCGCCGTATCGTTTGCCTTCTTTAAATGATAAATCAACCGAAACAACTCGCCACGAGCGATTTCTGAACCAGTTTTAAATCGGATGTCAAAGTTTGGAATTTCCGCCAGATTCTTAAAACGAGAGCGAATCCGCTGCTCATCTCGACTCAAGCGCGCTTGAATATCCTCCAGTTTGCAAAAGCGCAAAGGATGGTGCTCAGACAAATTGAGAATGTTCTTCTTTGATTCCTTGGCATCGCCTTCATCTTTGACCTCCTCTTCTTCCACCTCCTTTCCTTCTTCCTTCTCCTCATCGAGAGGCACATCATCCTCAGCAAGTGCTCCCTCAACGTCGAATTCCATGCACTCCTGACTGCAACGGATATAACAAGCGGTCGAAGGCAACACATAACGCTTTGCTTTGAAGAATTTTGACTCTCCAATAATCAAAGCATCAGCAGGGAGACAGTCCTCACAATAGGCCAATGGACACACCTCGCAACGAAAGAGTAGTGCCGCGGCACTGGAAGTGCGGCAACAAGAAGTGCATGCATGGTGAGGACAAGACCACTTTCCAGCTGGTAGCCGTTTTAATCCCAAGCACGATATATGAAATGATAATGGACAGTTATCACACAAGATAATGTCGCCACCATCCCAACACGCTTGACAGTGATCTTGATGATCGAAATCTCTGCCCGCAACTTGCTTGCCGTGATGCTGCTGAGTATGAATAAAGACGGAATTTTTATTACTGTTCATGGGCACACCCTTTCTTCGGAATCCTTCAAGAATGTTGCGCTCTTTTGGCGGAACATGAGCTGACTGCGTTTTCCGGGGTTCTGTGCGAAGAGTTTGCACAATCCCAACGCCTTCAACGTTAATCTCGACCATCCGATTCCTTATTTGACGCTTAGGCCGCTTCTCTACGGGCTCGATAACATCTTCCATCATAGCATCAGCTAATACAGGCTCTTCACTTGGGACAGCATCTTCCTCTGTCGGTACAGTATGGCGAAGATTATCGATAGAGATTAAAGGCTCAGTTTCATTGAAAGTCGCTATCGACATCTCTTGATTCTCGTTCAAACAGATGGTGCGGGTTGCATTTGAAGGTGTGTCATCGTTTTCTGCAGTAGCATCAGCAGATGTCTCTGAATTCGCAGATGGTCCAAACCCACGAGAACGGTCAATGATCGCATCGATATGTTCATCTGTAATGACGTTTTCATCAGCATCATGCATTGAAAATGCAGAATTCCAACCGAACTTTAAAGCGGCAAAAATCTGCGATTGCCCCAGATCGCTGGGATTTGTGAGATCATCCTCCACATCCATATTCCCTTCCGCTTCATCTACTAATTCACCATTGTCTCCACTTTCACGTTTACGTTTTCGACCGCTCTCAGGAATGTCATCGTCTTCGTTGTCATTCTTTGCTATTCCTCGAAGCTCATCCAATGCAAGAGCTGAAGATGTGGAGCCACGGTTGACCATGGAGTCTAGAAAGAGCTTTTTCTGTGCTCGATGGACAATGCATTCGTCAACACTTCCTTTTGTTACCAGTCGGTAAACATGAACAGGTTTTGTTTGGCCGATTCGATGCACACGAGCCATCGCTTGGATATCAGCCTGTTGTCCGAAACAAGTGGCGATGGATGTTAGGCTGGCGACATATGGAAACAATTATGAGGAATATGCACAATACCTGTGGGTTCCAGTCACTATCGAATAAAATAACAGTGTCAGCTGTATACAGATTCACGCCTTCACCTCCAGCCCTGGTACTTAAACAGAAAATGGGAATCTCGGATTTCGCCCGATTAAACATCGTTACGTTCACTTCGCGCATAACACGATTAGTGCTGCCATCTAAACGTTTATATTGATATCCCTTCATATCGAGATAATCGCATATAATGTCGAGTGTGTGAGTGAATTGAGAGAAAACAACAACTCGGTGCCCCTTCTCAATAAGCTTGGTAAGCAATTTGTCGAGAATTACCATCTTCCCACTCGCCGAGATAATCTCAGCAGTTGCGGATCCATCAATGTTCAAATTTTCAATACCAGGGAATAGGAAAGGATGGTTTGCAGCCTTTCTGAGGTGTGCCAGCAAGCCTAAGAGGGATTTCTTTTCATTGGCAGAGGACGTTAGCCGCCGTAACTCACGACTTTGGGGCGCTGCCTCCACTACAGAGCCTTGCTGCTGAGAGATCTCTCCCTGAAAGCGCTTCTCCATAGCAGAAAGAACTTTCTTTTCCTTGAGTAAAAGAAATTGAGAAATTTCCTTTTGGAGGGAAGACATCGGACACTCTACCAGAGTTTCCAACTTTGGAGGAAGTTTTTGCTCAACTTCAGCCTTTAGGCGACGAAGAATGAAAGGACGCATCATGTAATGCGCTTTATCCAACAACTTGCGATCTATAGATAGCGACGGGGCGGCGCCATTTCGTTGCCCATTAAGATCGAACGCATTTTCGAAGCATGATAAATCCGTAAAGATGTTGGGAGCAAGAAAGCGGAGGATCACACCAGTCTCGCGGAGATTATTCTGCAAAGGTGTACCCGTCAAAACAATCTTGAAGACAGCCTTGATAGAGGAACATGCCTTTGAAACTTCAGCCTCGTCATGACGTATGCGATGACCTTCATCAAGGATAACTGTACGCCAAACAATTCGCTTAAGTGCTCTCGATAAAGCTTGTGACTTAAGCATTTCATATGTTGTTATCACAACTTCCAACTCATTGCATTGAGTGGTAAGAATAGTTCTCAATCGATTGGCCTCACTGGTTTCCGTTGCATGGACACGAAGTACTTGTAGAGAAGGACAAAAGCGTCTCAACTCATTGCTCCAATTAAATAGAACTGTCAGAGGGATCACAATTAGAAATGGACCTTTCACCTTGCGTACTCTGATGAGGTAAGTGATAAAAGCAATCGTTTGTAACGTTTCTATCATAACATAACATAACATAACATAGCATAACATGAAACAGTCAGTTTTTCGCAAAGACCAGCAAATAAAAGACAAGAACTTACTTCCTAAACCCATTTCATCACCAAGAATGCAATTAATAGAGTTGTCATAATTGCTAACCAACCAGCTTAAACCTTCTAGTTGATAACTTCGCATTACACAATTCTTGAGATCTCTTGGTTGTTGAATAGCATTCTTGATGTTATCTTGCTTAAGTTTGTCATGATTAACTGAATGAGTTAGTTTGGTGAAGACCTTCTCATTAACGAAAGGTTTCAAAGCATTGCGATAAGGTGCTAGTGACTTCAAACGGTTCTCATTCGCCTCCTCAACGAGGGAGTAGGAGAGAGCCTGTGCTACCCGCCCTTTCTTTGCTTTAGCCTTTGCCTTTGCCTTAGATTTCGATTTTGATTTAAGTTTGGAGAGGGGCAGGTCATCGTCTGAGTCACTTTGATAATCTCTTGCAATCTTGCCTAAAGAGAAGTCATCAATATCACTGCCACTCTCTTCCTCAGCACTTCCTCCTTCATCCTCGAACACTTCCTCTTCTTCTTCATATGTTGACTCATTGTCATTGTCATCCTCTTCTTGGACCACCTCCTCCTCCTCCTCCCCGTGTCCTTCCTGCTCCGAAGAAGAAACATCAAAATCAGAGTCTCGAATCTCATGATTTAATTCTTCTTCTTCCTCCTCCTCTTCTTCCTCGACTTCTTCTTCAACTGTTCTCATCTTCTGAGCAAGGGTAGTGTTATCCAGATCGTCTTCTTCTCTTCTTCTTCTTCTTCGAGTGAAGACGTGGTCACCTTCGTCTTCTTCTTCTTCGTTGTTGTTGTTGTTATCAAAATAGCTCGTCATCGTCCTCTCCCAGCAAACTCAATCACACAGTCAGAGGGATTAGAAAATGCAAATAAATATGAAAGATACGATGAAGAAAACTGAAACACAATCCAGCCACAACAGGGCAAGTGAAAAGCTTCCACGAATGGCGAACTTTCAAAATCCCCCTCTCATATACACAGAATAGTGAGTTTCAAACCGATATTGTCGATATTTTCAGCTTGATCAATCGAGTTTTTCAACCCCAGGTGATTAACTTAAGACGAGAGTTATCTGGTAAATATGAATCAAATCGAGCAAAATGGAGAATTTGTGCTCATCTATAGCACAATTGATACATTTCTCGAATGAAATATTACAAGATCATTTATCTAGAACAGTGCAGCATGATATTCATGGATCAGAAGAAGAAGCGATTGCCTTCTCAGAGAAGATTATTTTGTTAATTTCTGACCTGTCCAAAACATCCATACAGGCAAAC
Source organism: Ochromonas danica (assembly GCA_015146655.1). Classification (NCBI taxonomy): domain Eukaryota; class Chrysophyceae; order Chromulinales; family Chromulinaceae; genus Ochromonas; species Ochromonas danica. The sequence goes on from VKHL01000101.1 coordinate 57,920, forward strand.
AAACTTCAACAAAAGTTAGAACAACGAGAAAAGAGAACTGTAGAATGTCTCCTTCATTTACAAGATTTAGTGCGAAGTCAACAAAAGGAGTTGCAGCGTCTCTCTCAGAAGCCTGTCACTGTTGACTGCGCCTCAGAGACTGTAGCAGTGGTGGATATGGAGAAGGAGAAGTTATTAGAGGAAGTCAGCCAATTACGTGCTGAAATGAAAGCGTTGAGAAGGGAGAGAGATGAACAGGTCCAAGCGCTAGAGAGTGCTAATGACAGTCTCACGGGGAGGTTGAAGAGATGTGTCTTGCTGCTAAAGGCTCAACAAGCACTCATTGACCAGAAGAAACATGACGAAGAAAAACACCCCGAACCTTCCTTTGCCCGTCCTCCCCGCCCACTACCTACTGCTCTCATTCATAGACAGTATGACAATACTAACGGCGACGATGATGATGGTGGTGGTGGTGGTTATGATGAGAGAGAGAAGTGGCATATTGACTTTGAAGATAGCACTGCAGGATTATCTAAGCATCATGTTCCTACTCCTTCATCAAGGCATAGATATGCACCCGTCAGTCTTCCACCAGTTCCTAGTCTTCCCTCGACTTTGAGCACAACAGAAAGAGAACAACAGAAGCCTCCGGTTCAAGAGGTGGTGGATTTGGAAGATTACTCAACACACTCTTCTCTTGCGCTCACTGTTAGTTCAATGAAGTTGGGAAGTATGCACAATCAAGAAGGCCAGCGGGAAGAACTGCTACAGTCACCGCAAGTGGTGGACAATATAGTGACTGAGAAGGAAGAGGACATGGGAGATGAAGAGGAAGAGCCTAGTTATGATGATGATTCATTGGTAGGAGAGAGCTTTGAAGGCCATGAGAGCTATGAGGGATATGAAATAGATACAGAAAAAGGTGGTGAACAGGTAGTGGAGGAAGGGGTTGTGTGGGGGAAGAGGCACAGAGAAGAGAATTCCATTGGCTCAACAGAGGATTCATTCGAGTTAGTTCAGGGCTACTATGATATTGGATGATGAGTTTAGCCTTGAAGTGAAATAACTACCCCATCTTCTTTCTCTTCACATTGTTCGGAAGTACTATTGTGGACACCTACATTCTCTGCAAGTCGCCTTCTGAACAACGAGCGAGTCTACAGTATCTTACGGCGAGTGGTGTGGAGTTACGGTTACAGTAACTGTAAACTGCAATCATTCCGATGACCCGAAGAGCTGACAAAATGTATTCTATGATACAAGCAATCTCAGGAACACTTCGAATGGCATTTTTAATGCTTATTATTGCCACTATTAACATCGTAATGTTACTAAACAAACTTACCATTAATCTCTGTTGAATTAAACTGGTTAGATATGCAAATAAATAATTAGACTATCTGAATCTGTCCGTCTGGCCTTTTAGCTTGCTGCTCGGATCTGGGTTGGGTTTTGATTGGGTTTTGATTGGGTTTTTGTTGGGTTGAGATTGATCATCATCCTCTTGTTCTTTTGTTCGGACAAACAGCCAATAGGCTGTTAGTGCTGTTTTATAGTCCTCATCTGTCTCGAGGATATTGGACTCTTAGTTGATTTATTTCTTGATCTGATTGATCATTCACTCGGAGGAAATTCACAATCATCTTTTCTACCACCTCTTTTCACCTCTGGCCATGTTAAATCAGCGACTAAGACAATCATCATTAGGTTTTGGTATGGATAATCCTGCTTCTATAACACGTGCTTCCAATGGAAGCTCAACAACTCAAGTTAACAAGGATGACCCTCTTGCGAATGATCAAACGAAAGAGAAGTATCCTAATTACCATGGACATGGAGAATATTACCCCAAACCTTTGGTTTTATTTTCCATAGATATATCACATTGGTCTCCTACTCTCCAATCATTTGTTTTGATTGGTGGGTTAATCTTCTTCATGTGTATCTATGGGTATTATCAAGAGTTAGTTATCTATGGATGGTTTGATCGGAAATTGTCGATCTTCTCTACTTTCCTTCATTTCTTAGGATGTTCTATCTTTGCTCAGATTCAACGTCATGTTTCTCATACAGTCAATAGTCGTAATTTCCCACCTGGGTCTTCACAAGCGTCTTCAGCAGCATCTTGTCAACAATTTGCGATGTCCATGGGTACCGCTCCTCCTAGAATAGCTGTAGGATATTATCTTCTCTTGGTCTTGACCAAAACAGTAGCACAAGGAATGTCCAATCTATCTATGACACAGATTAACTATCCTGCTAAAGTGTTATTCAAGTCAGCTAATCCTATTGTGACGATGATCATTGGAGCATGCTGGCTGAAGAGAAGCTATCCATCAAGAGATTATGTAGTGGTAATCCTGTTAGTACTGGGTTTATATGTTTTCATCACTGGTGACCTTCAGAATGCGCCTCATAGTACTGGATGGGGTATATTCTATGTTGTTTTATCCATGTTTGGATCTGCTGGAGTCCCCATGATCCAAGAACATTGTATTGCTACCTATCATGCTACGGTGGAAGATCTTTTGTACTATTCTTATATTGGTAGTACTTTGATATCTCTTATTCTTGCTGTTTGCAGTGGCGAGTTTAGTATGGGTATCTCCTTCCTAATGAATAGTGGCTCCGTGCATACCTGGTTTATCTTCATCGCCTTTTGCTCGTTTAGCTTTCTTGGGGCCAACTTTTCCACTGCTATTACAGCACAATATGGTGCCTTAGTGAATGGAATAGCAAATACCTTTCGTAAAGCCGCAACAATTGCTATGAGCTTTCTTCTCTTTCCTGAAAGAAATGAGATTACAAACCACAAGATATTTGGAGCTCTAATATTCTTCAGTGGGTTATTGGTGAGAATCTTTGTTAGCCATAGGAAAGACCGTCTTCCTCACAATAGCGGGCCCTATTCTCCCAAAAAGGAGAGAATGGTTGAATGCTTAACCAATGCTGTGACACCGCCTACTAATCAAATGTATATAAATGCAAACGCACAAATGCTGGCATTGAGCGAAAGCACACAGAACCTATTGGATATCGAGTCTGCCTGTCCAAACAGCATCCATACCGAGGAGATGAGAGGCGATGTAGAGGAAATGGACCTAGATATCGAAGATGAGCTGGAAGAAAGTGCAGTCATGCTGAATACGCGGTTGTGACAGTGGTAGTTCCAATAGATAAAAATAGTTGTGTATGTGTGGGTGGGGTAAATAAGGTTGTTTATTAGTTCGCGTCAGATTGCCCTTGATATTGATAAGGCGGTCACATTTTTATTTGTAGACTTCGTGGAGGATGATGAATGCTTAGTGTGAAGAGAGAGATTAAGATTGGACATGAGCAGGGGCGGAGCTGTACGCTAGGTGGTGTCAATAGAGCTATGTTTTCCGTAGGAATTGTTTCAACGTTCAAGCACTATGACTCAGATGCATTTAAAAATAGGATAAAAATGCTGGCGAGCTAACTACAGTTTGTCTCTGTCATTCATGTGAAGTCTCTCTCATCTGGTATGTAGTTCTTCTTCCAATCTGCATAGTGAGAAGTCTTCTTCCAATCATAGTAGAACTCAATGACTTCTTTAACTGTCTTCGTTTTGATCTAATAATTCATCGACAAGGAAATAAGTCACTTGTTTGGTAAGATGGGAGGCTAGCTTACATATTTCTGAATAAGATTGAAGTTTTTGCCAAAGAGCATTATGGCAGCTTCAAAAACAGATACTTCATATGGACTCCAACGCTCTAGTAGGATGAGCAAGATCATGGGTAAATTGTATTCAAAGAGCCCATATAATATAGATTTCTTACCCATAACTGTGGGATAACGCAAAGGACTGACCAAATACCCAAGTGCATTGATTCGTTCTAAAGGATACTAAATCACATACCCACGAGTTAATAACAGACAAAGGAAAAATAAGCTAAATTCTCTATTGTTGAGATCAATTATATATATAATATGTCTGCCATGTCCATCACATGTGAGAGTGATATGAGAGAGTAGGGATGAATGAATGCCAACAAGAGAGAGACAGAGAGAAGGAATGTGAAAAGAAGATACACTTACTCTTCCTTTTTCAGGCGCAAAACCAAAGGGACCAACAGTGATTTGTGTAGGAAACATCATTTCACTGATGAAATCCACATACCGATCATTCATCACATCTTTAGGACCTAACAACAAATAAATCAAAAACAAGAGAAATAAAGGATTCAAATCATTAAGAAAGATAGTCAAGGAGGTAGTAGGGATAGAATCATCACAATATACTAACTACCTTTGGTATAAACGGAGGGTTTGTTAGGTTTCGTTGTGGAAGTTGATTCTAATTTCACTTCAGCTTTGGTTTCAACTTTATGAGGATGTCCCTCTTTACCATGACCAATGCGTGGTCGAGAAGGTGTGTGACCGACCTCTGGATCATCTTCTAATGATCTACAGTGGTAGGCATAGCCATGGGGAGTCTAATATGAGGACATTGATTTCAATGAGAATAAGACAACAAATTTTACCTTTTACTTCCCAATTCACTTGTCAATTCCTTTTTCTCTTCTAAAGACATTTGGACAAGCTTTGATAGTGGAAAGGAGGTCAATATAGATTTTCTTTTATTTGCTTCAGAGGGTGTGGAATGTTTGGTGTTATCATGGAGCGCGGGAAAAACGTGCTCGATTCAAACCTTTCACCTAGGAATTATTCCTACTATCATATGCTGCTGTAGACCTACTGTAGTAGGTCTAAATAGGGTGAAAAATAGTGAAGAGTGGATTCATTAAATTACACACTTCCAATTCAAGCAACAGAATAGAGATAGTTTGGCGATAATTTCATATTAACATTGCAATGGACCCATTTTGAATCGCATTAGCACACATGATTATTTCTTGGATCTCTTGCTAGGCCCCTTGAGTTGAGCAATTTGAGCTTGAGCTCTTTCTTCCAGAGCCTTGCGAGCAGCATCTCTGATATTGCGAAGTCCCTCTTGCTCCTGTTTCATTTCCTGGGCCGAACGGAGAGGAGATGAAGAATTCTCTGCAGTAGCGGATTTGGAGGGAGATTGAATTTTCAAACTCTGGAAGTGCTCACGGGCGTAGGCAAGAGCAGCTGCTCGTTGTTGCTGAGGATTCTTTCTGAGTGTGGCCGCCATCGTTGAGATTGAAGGTTTTTCAGCTGTCTTCTTTCGAGGTTGGGTCTTTGGAGGACCAAAGCTTTTCATTGCCCACTCCCTAGCTCTGCGGCGTTGCTCGGCAACGCTTACCTTTCCTCCGCCAGATGTTGCTGCACCTCCAGCTGAAGGAACAGGAGCAATGACATCCTTGGACTCAATATCCATTGCTGCGGCATCTTCCTCTTGTTGTGCAAGGAGCTCTTGTAACGCATACACAAAAGGTTCTCTCTGTCTATTGAGAAGACCTTTCAACTCGCGACCGAAGGGATGCTCTGCCATTGCCTCCTCCTGACAATCAACATCCATCCATCCATGAACAGAGGTCACTACTTCTTTCCAAATATTGTGGATACTTTGATCAATATCTTGAATTGCAGAGTCAATTTGTACACCATCCTCGAGATCATCCCATTGTTGTGCAAGTGTCTGAAAACGATCTTGTAACAAATGCTCTGCTCTGTCTATAGCATCTCCATACGCAGCATTCGCTTTATCGTGATATAAAGCTTGGATATCTTCCAAACGTGTGGAGCAGTGCTGATTGAACTGTGCAAGTGCGACGCCAAGAAAGGGAGACTTTCGCAGACGTTGCTGGAGATCATTTTGTTTTTCAGCATGGAGCTGATTCAGACTTCCAGATATATCTCTTTGGTGGAGACCAGGAACACTGGCAGAACGGATTCGATCTAACACCTTTTCTACGGCCACATCAATAGGCTTGATCGCTTCGTTGGTAAGACGATCAGCCAATGCCTGGTTCTCCTCGACACGCTTTTGATTGGCTTTCCTTACCTGTTCACTCAAATTCTTGAAGATCCATTCCAACGTCTTGATTGCATCGATATGCTCAGGATAATCATCATATCGATCCACACCGCCAAGAGGAGTAAGAACAGTGGATTGCCAAATCTCATCTAGTCTAGCACGGAGATCTTCATCAGACAACAGGTCCTTATCAGTTTCGATCATCTTTTTCAGCTCCTCTTCAAAGATCTTTTGAGCTAATTGCTTTTTCTCTAAAAGCCAAGCACCGAATCGATTGCGTTGAGCAGAGAGAAAGGCAGAGATTAGGTTTTCTTGCAGAGTTTTAACAGACGCGTGGAAATCTCTGACCAGTCCCTGACTGTCAGGACTAGGATGACTGCCAATGATCTCCACTAATTTGACCTCATACACCAAATCCAACTCGTGGAATTGTTCTTGGACAGATGCTGTAATTTCATTCATTGTAGGAGGGAAGTCACCAAGAGCTTCCACAGGCAAATCTGCAAGCATCTTACGAGCTTCTTTGTCGTAAGCATCTTTCAACCCCACCACCTCTTGTCTGAGCATAGCAAGATAAGCAGATGAAGGCAAGACCGCTTCTCCGCGATTCAGAGTGTCTTGAAGATTGGAGACCAAGCCGGTAAGCAATCTTCCGGTGACAACTTGTCCAGCCAAGACTGTTGGTTCAGATAGCTGAGCTGCAAGAACTCTTCTCAAGGAACGGATGTGTTCGCGAAATGAAGTTGAAGTCAAGTCAATGGTAAGATTCTTACGCAAATCAGCTACTCGCTCAGTGGGTGCTTCGAAAAGCCAGACTTGCACTGATTGGAAAGCCTCCAAGACATCATGGCGAATCTGATTTCTGGTTGAAGCTTCATGAGAGCTCTCCGTGTTAAACAATGCTGCATATGTAGAATTTGCATCTGATTCTACTGCTTGCCAATCACGGAAGACAATATGTAAATGACCAAATTTATGTCTTCCTGTGCTTCCTTCTTGAGCAACATTTTGTGCTGCACGAGTCATAATACCCAATGTACTCAAAATATAATTCTTTTGTAAGTCACCTTTCCAATTGAAGATAACACATTTAGAAGTGAGAAGAATAGGACAGATGAGGTTCGCATCATAGGAGACATCTTTGTCACCCTGTCCTTCCGCATCAACAAAACCAACAAATGAATTACTAGAATGATGATTCTTGTTAGGAAGACCATATCCTTGGTCAACACGACTAAACTCTTCTAGTTTCATGAATTTGCGACTAAGATCAATACCTTGAGTACAGGATTCTTTTTCATTGGAAATACGGAAGATATCAGTCTCTCCTGCCAAACAATTCATTAAAAATGATTTTCCTTGTCGTGGACGACCAAAGATACTAATAAGATTGGTTGTCTGATTCCATACAGGCTTAAGAACAGAGTCAACTTTAGCAACTTGAAGACTACCTTGTTCATTACAAGAAACCCATTTTACACTACCCACAGAGGAAGAAGTGAAGGAAGACATGAGATATGATAATAGAACAAGAATAAAAAATTAGATTTGCAAGCAAGGATGAAAATGAAAGCAATAACAGTCGTCCTTGTTAAATACTACCGGGTAAATTTCTAAGATTATGATGGGAGGTTGATTGTATTAATGGAGAGACCTCTCACCGAAAAGTGAAATATGATGTGAGAGGAGCAATGATGATGAGTGATGCCCAGCCCCCTAGCCTGGAACTAGTCGTTAGTATAGAATTATTGGATGCGAGGGAAGAAACTCAGGGAGACTTCGAGAAAAGCACATTTGTTGAAAGAGTTTTTTGAGAGGGTAAAATCTACAAGAGCCAGCTTTTACCATATTTTACCACACTGTCCGATCTTGATGACAAATGAAATGAAATGAAATGAGATGAGATGGAAATTATATCTATATCATTATATGAGATAAGATGAAGGTTTTCTCCTGTATTCTTTTTCTCTTCTGTCTTCAGATAGTAGTATTAGATGGTGGCTATTGTGAAGGAGAGTGGAAAACCTCTCATTCTTCTCATTCTGACTATTCAATCTCAGCTGCTCGCACTACTATTGATCCAGAGCATCTTAACACCAGTCAGAAACAATGGGTAGCGCAAGCATGTCCATTTCAAATGTCTCTTTACTCTTGTTACTTCCATACTAATCGTACACAAGCTGCTCTATTAGAAGAACGCAATTTCTATCCCCAAAACACAAATTGTCTACCATTCCGTCCTTATAACTTCCTCACTTTACTACAAGGTAGACATCTAGTCTTCTTAGGAGACTCTATTCTTCTACAAATCTGGGAATCTCTTGCTTGTACTTTCTATCCACTAACTCCTATCCACCCACATTATGTCAATTATGTCAACAGAAAGCCATGTAATATGATTAACTGCCCTGAAACTGGAAAAATGCTTCTCTTAACTTTTCGCCTCCAGATGTTGCTGCACCTCCAGCTCAGGGATCAGGAACAAAGACATCCTTGGACTCAACATCCATTGGTACTGTATCTTCTTCTTCTTGTGCAAAGAGCTCTTGTAACGCATACACAAAAGGTTCTCTCTGTCTATTGAGAAGACCTTTCAACTCGCGACCGAAGGGATGCTCTGCCATTGCCTCCTCCTGACAATCAACATCCATCCATCCATGAACAGAGGTCACTACTTCTTTCCAAATATTGTGGATACTTTGATCAATATCTTGAATTGCAGAGTCAATTTGTACACCATCCTCGAGATCATCCCATTGTTGTGCAAGTGTCTGAAAACGATCTTGTAACAAATGCTCTGCTCTGTCTATAGCATCTCCATACGCAGCATTCGCTTTATCGTGATATAAAGCTTGGATATCTTCCAAACGTGTGGAGCAGTGCTGATTGAACTGTGCAAGTGCGACGCCAAGAAAGGGAGACTTTCGCAGACGTTGCTGGAGATCATTTTGTTTTTCAGCATGGAGCTGATTCAGACTTCCAGATATATCTCTTTGGTGGAGACCAGGAACACTGGCAGAACGGATTCGATCTAACACCTTTTCTACGGCCACATCAATAGGCTTGATCGCTTCGTTGGTAAGACGATCAGCCAATGCCTGGTTCTCCTCGACACGCTTTTGATTGGCTTTCCTTACCTGTTCACTCAAATTCTTGAAGATCCATTCCAACGTCTTGATTGCATCGATATGCTCAGGATAATCATCATATCGATCCACACCGCCAAGAGGAGTAAGAACAGTGGATTGCCAAATCTCATCTAGTCTAGCACGGAGATCTTCATCAGACAACAGGTCCTTATCAGTTTCGATCATCTTTTTCAGCTCCTCTTCAAAGATCTTTTGAGCTAATTGCTTTTTCTCTAAAAGCCAAGCACCGAATCGATTGCGTTGAGCAGAGAGAAAGGCAGAGATTAGGTTTTCTTGCAGAGTTTTAACAGACGCGTGGAAATCTCTGACCAGTCCCTGACTGTCAGGACTAGGATGACTGCCAATGATCTCCACTAATTTGACCTCATACACCAAATCCAACTCGTGGAATTGTTCTTGGACAGATGCTGTAATTTCATTCATTGTAGGAGGGAAGTCACCAAGAGCTTCCACAGGCAAATCTGCAAGCATCTTACGAGCTTCTTTGTCGTAAGCATCTTTCAACCCCACCACCTCTTGTCTGAGCATAGCAAGATAAGCAGATGAAGGCAAGACCGCTTCTCCGCGATTCAGAGTGTCTTGAAGATTGGAGACCAAGCCGGTAAGCAATCTTCCGGTGACAACTTGTCCAGCCAAGACTGTTGGTTCAGATAGCTGAGCTGCAAGAACTCTTCTCAAGGAACGGATGTGTTCGCGAAATGAAGTTGAAGTCAAGTCAATGGTAAGATTCTTACGCAAATCAGCTACTCGCTCAGTGGGTGCTTCGAAAAGCCAGACTTGCACTGATTGGAAAGCCTCCAAGACATCATGGCGAATCTGATTTCTGGTTGAAGCTTCATGAGAGCTCTCCGTGTTAAACAATGCTGCATATGTAGAATTTGCATCTGATTCTACTGCTTGCCAATCACGGAAGACAATATGTAAATGACCAAATTTATGTCTTCCTGTGCTTCCTTCTTGAGCAACATTTTGTGCTGCACGAGTCATAATACCCAATGTACTCAAAATATAATTCTTTTGTAAGTCACCTTTCCAATTGAAGATAACACATTTAGAAGTGAGAAGAATAGGACAGATGAGGTTCGCATCATAGGAGACATCTTTGTCACCCTGTCCTTCCGCATCAACAAAACCAACAAATGAATTACTAGAATGATGATTCTTGTTAGGAAGACCATATCCTTGGTCAACACGACTAAACTCTTCTAGTTTCATGAATTTGCGACTAAGATCAATACCTTGAGTACAGGATTCTTTTTCATTGGAAATACGGAAGATATCAGTCTCTCCTGCCAAACAATTCATTAAAAATGACTTTCCTTGTCGTGCACGACCAAAGATACTAATCAGATTAGCTGTCTGATTCCATACAGGCTTAAGAACAGAGTCAGGAAAAGGAGAATTTCGCAGTTTTTGTTGGAGATCATTGTGGTTTTCAGCATGGAGCTGATTCAGACTTCCAGATATATCTCTTTGGTGGAGACCAGGAACACTGGCAGAACGGATTCGATCTAACACCTTTTCTACGGCCACATCAATAGGCTTGATCGCTTCGTTGGTAAGACGATCAGCCAATGCCTGGTTCTCCTCGACACGCTTTTGATTGGCTTTCCTTACCTGTTCACTCAAATTCTTGAAGATCCATTCCAACGTCTTGATTGCATCGATATGCTCAGGATAATCATCATATCGATCCACACCGCCAAGAGGAGTAAGAACAGTGGATTGCCAAATCTCATCTAGTCTAGCACGGAGATCTTCATCAGACAACAGGTCCTTATCAGTTTCGATCATCTTTTTCAGCTCCTCTTCAAAGATCTTTTGAGCTAATTGCTTTTTCTCTAAAAGCCAAGCACCGAATCGATTGCGTTGAGCAGAGAGAAAGGCAGAGATTAGGTTTTCTTGCAGAGTTTTAACAGACGCGTGGAAATCTCTGACCAGTCCCTGACTGTCAGGACTAGGATGACTGCCAATGATCTCCACTAATTTGACCTCATACACCAAATCCAACTCGTGGAATTGTTCTTGGACAGATGCTGTAATTTCATTCATTGTAGGAGGGAAGTCACCAAGAGCTTCCACAGGCAAATCTGCAAGCATCTTACGAGCTTCTTTGTCGTAAGCATCTTTCAACCCCACCACCTCTTGTCTGAGCATAGCAAGATAAGCAGATGAAGGCAAGACCGCTTCTCCGCGATTCAGAGTGTCTTGAAGATTGGAGACCAAGCCGGTAAGCAATCTTCCGGTGACAACTTGTCCAGCCAAGACTGTTGGTTCAGATAGCTGAGCTGCAAGAACTCTTCTCAAGGAACGGATGTGTTCGCGAAATGAAGTTGAAGTCAAGTCAATGGTAAGATTCTTACGCAAATCAGCTACTCGCTCAGTGGGTGCTTCGAAAAGCCAGACTTGCACTGATTGGAAAGCCTCCAAGACATCATGGCGAATCTGATTTCTGGTTGAAGCTTCATGAGAGCTCTCCGTGTTAAACAATGCTGCATATGTAGAATTTGCATCTGATTCTACTGCTTGCCAATCACGGAAGACAATATGTAAATGACCAAATTTATGTCTTCCTGTGCTTCCTTCTTGAGCAACATTTTGTGCTGCACGAGTCATAATACCCAATGTACTCAAAATATAATTCTTTTGTAAGTCACCTTTCCAATTGAAGATAACACATTTAGAAGTGAGAAGAATAGGACAGATGAGGTTCGCATCATAGGAGACATCTTTGTCACCCTGTCCTTCCGCATCAACAAAACCAACAAATGAATTACTAGAATGATGATTCTTGTTAGGAAGACCATATCCTTGGTCAACACGACTAAACTCTTCTAGTTTCATGAATTTGCGACTAAGATCAATACCTTGAGTACAGGATTCTTTTTCATTGGAAATACGGAAGATATCAGTCTCTCCTGCCAAACAATTCATTAAAAATGATTTTCCTTGTCGTGGACGACCAAAGATACTAATAAGATTGGTTGTCTGATTCCATACAGGCTTAAGAACAGAGTCAACTTTAGCAACTTGAAGACTACCTTGTTCATTACAAGAAACCCATTTTACACTACCCACAGAGGAAGAAGTGAAGGAAGACATGAGATATGATAATAGAACAAGAATAAAAAAATAGATTTGCAAGCAAGGATGAAAATGAAAGCAATAACAGTCGTTCTTGTTAAATACTACCGGGTAAATTTCTAAGATTATGATGGGAGGTTGATTGTATTAATGGAGAGACCTCTCACCAAAAAGGGTTGCCAGCAGCACGACCACCCGCCGGAGAAGCGGCAAAAACGCAGCCACCAACTCAAACAGAGTCCGCCCAAACTGTGAGACCATTGCCAATATAATAATTTCTTTCATCCATTTCGAGCATTTTTAAAGCTTTTACAGAGGTTCTGGCGGACTATAGAACTAAAGATATGGAATTGATTTGAGTTCAAACAAGGTGTGGTCTCAGTTTTGACTGGAACTCTGAAAACCGACAGTTTTTGGATGGATGGCGGGCTTAATTGAAAAACATGTGCGAAAGAGCACATTTATTGAAAGAGTTTTTTGAGAGGGTAAAATCTACAAGAGCCAGCTTTTACCATATTTTACCACACTGTCCGATCTTGATGACAAATGAAATGAAATGAGATGGAAATTATATCTATATCATTATATGAGATAAGATGAAGGTTTTCTCCTGTATTCTTTTTCTCTTCTGTCTTCAGATAGTAGTATTAGATGGTGGCTATTGTGAAGGAGAGTGGAAAACCTCTCATTCTTCTCATTCTGACTATTCAATCTCAGCTGCTCGCACTACTATTGATCCAGAGCATCTTAACACCAGTCAGAAACAATGGGTAGCGCAAGCATGTCCATTTCAAATGTCTCTTTACTCTTGTTACTTCCATACTAATCGTACACAAGCTGCTCTATTAGAAGAACGCAATTTCTATCCCCAAAACACAAATTGTCTACCATTCCGTCCTTATAACTTCCTCACTTTACTACAAGGTAGACATCTAGTCTTCTTAGGAGACTCTATTCTTCTACAAATCTGGGAATCTCTTGCTTGTACTTTCAATCCACTAACTCCTATCCACCCACATTATGTCAACTATGTCAACAGAAAGCCATGTAATATGATTAACTGCCCTGAAAATGGAACAAAACGCTTCTCTTATCTAAACTATGGCTGGATTCACCTCCCTGCCTATCAACTAACATTAACAGCTCTCATGGTCCCCAAAGTGAATCTTGCAGCTATTCGTAACATTTATCGTAGATTCCATCTGACACAACATGATTTAGTCTTTATGAACTTTGGTCTACATTATAACAATCCTGAAGAATTGTTAACTCATTTAGATGGACTTGTAAGAGAAGCATTTGTACACAACAATCAACAACATTCTAACCACAAGCAAGAAGCACCAGCAGGGGAGACGAGAAAGACAGTTGAACATCATCATCATCCAACAATATTCTATTTTGAAAGTAGTCCGCAACATTTCTCAGTCAATGCAAAAGGTTATTATCCTTTACATGACACAGGTGATAAGAGAAATCTGCAATGTAAACCATTGCCTCCTGAAGCAAGACAAGGTCAATTAGATTGGCGTAATCAAGTCATTTCTCGTGCTCTTGCCAATGTTAGTGACCATCTAGTAGTCTTACCTATTGCTCAAGGTCTCTATAGTCAATATGATGGTCATGTAGGGAAGTCTGTCATACTCCCTCACTTACCCATGGATTGTACTCATTGGTGCTTTCCTTCTAACATTTTCAAATATATTCATCAGGTACTGTATAATGGAATTCATCGACAATTACATGGCAAGCCTCCTCCTCCTTCAACTGTCTCTTATGAGACTCATACTGTCTATTATGGCCCTTCGTTAGTGGAAGGATCCCTTATTCGTTGTCAAGGAGATCCTAATGGAACTATTTATCTCCTTGAAAAAGGATGGAAACGTGCTTTTCTTCAACGAATAGACTTGGAACTTGCTGGTTATCGTCCAAGAGATATCATCATGATGACTAAGGAGGAAGTACAACATATTCCAATAGGCCCACCTTTCCCTTCTTTACAAAATAAGTTTGTTCAGAAGATTGGAGAGGAGTTAGATAAGATGGAAAAAGCCAATTGGTCTAAACTAAAGTAGCATTACAATGGTTAAGATGAGTCTGTCCACCATATTGTCTTTGTGCTGTTATATATTGCAGTGTAATGTGGTAGTATGTAATGTAGTGTAATGTGGTGTAGTGTCTGTATGTCTGTCAATCAAACAGTGTAAATTAAACTGAATGACAAGTGAAAAGTAGCAAAAGCATGGTACAAAGTGCAATCTAGCCTACCCTAATGCAGAATAAAGTGTAGCTAGTAACCTAGTAACCTTAACTTCATTTGTATACAATGTGTACATGAGGATGATTAAGGACATCCAAATGGTTGATTTCAAACTTCGAGCAGAGATAGTCCAAACACTCTCTACCATCAAACAACCTCACAAGTTCATTCAGCCAATCCTTCTTAGCTTCTAGGTTTAAGCTATCATGGGTGGTCATATGATGTTGACTAGGTATAGAAGTCATTGAACCTGATGGACCTGTGCTCATGATGCTCTTATTCGATACTTTCTTGGATAACTTAACAAACTTATGTTCTGTACCATAATAACCAGCAGTAGCAGGTGAGGGAGAAGAAGCAGGGGCAGAACCTGCTGTAGTACCATCAGTTGTTGTTGTTATAGTGTTGTCTTGTTGGTTCCCACCAACTGACATTTGAGACATGGATTGACTCATGGGATCTGGTCCAAGATAGACTGGATATTCATGTACTCTTGTGATAATCTCCTTGTGTTGTAAGAAGGCTAATAATCGTACTAAGTCAACAATTTTAAACAAATTGTCAAGAAACTTGTTACGATGTTGTAAGACAATATGACAAAGACGATGACCAGGATGAAGATCTGCAATAAGAGAGATCAAAGCTGTACAGAGTAGACGGTAAGATGGAAGTTGTCCACCTGATGTTGGTAACACAATACCATGTTTAGCAGAGGATGAAGAGGATGATAAGCGTTCGGTAGTAGTAGAAGGGGTAGTACTAGACACCACCGTGTTGGTAGTGTTAGTGGTAGTCGCAGTGGTAGTAGTAGTCATAGGGATAGGAGATGGTGCAGAACTTCGGATTAATTCCGTCTCACTACCACGTGATGACATGATACTGACATCTTCATTAGATATTAACTCATTATTCTTCGGATAAAGGAAATAAGGAAGAAGAGAAGGATAGAGAGAGAAGGCTACCATTTCATGCTCAACATCAGGTCTAGCTAAGATATCCCATGCTTCTTCATCAACTAATTGATAGATATTAGTAAACTTGAAGATATCTGAGAGAATGACAACTTTATGATGGACTAAGATTAATAGAGCACGTTTGACACATTCAATATCCATTACAACTTCACGTGCTAGTTTACGTACATGTGAGATACCATCAATATGCATTAATAAATGTTGAAGTGAGATTTCACATGGTAGTTTTGTTAGATCAATATAGTTATGTACGATAACAGGTACATGATAATCTTCAACAGTCATGTTTGTAATCTCTGGGAGATGATAGAGTAAGATATTAAAATAGGATTTACTTGGTAAAGGAGAAGTGGAAGTATGACAAAAGATAGCTTTAGAGGATTTGGTTAGATCATGGAAAAGTCGTTGAAAGATTGAAGTCATCTCAACTTTTAACTCTTGATTACGAGTTAGAAATTCATGTTCTACCTATTACCATCAATAGAGAGCATAAGGAAAAGGATAAGGAAACAAGAGGAGGAGGAGGAGGAGGAGGAGGAGGAGGAAGATGAATGAAAGACACACAAAAACACAACACATACTAACTACTACTAGTACTGTATATAGACTATCTGTTATAGTTTTGTGCAAAACCAGAAATTGTATGTTTTGAGTGTATGGGGTGTAGTCTAGAAGAAAGATAGAGCCTAGAGTCTTACCTCCATAGCAACAAAAGTTGATGCAATTTTCTTTAAAGCTCTTCCATAGATTTCAACATCAGCATAATGTTGTAATACTAAAGAGAAAGAGAAAGTGATGGAATTACGGAAGTATTTAGGATTCTCCACGGTAGAAGACCAAGAGAGAAGATGATAATCTTCCATGGCCACCCTGACGACACGATTACAGTATTCTTTGTCTAGAATGACATACTGGGAGAAAGAATCGAAAGTTTCGGGTTGCAGGCTGTCGGGAGGATACCAAATCTTCAACTGAGGACCAATAATCTTGTCAAATTCAGAGTAGGCTATGGCAATAATATCTCTGTAGCTCATGACTGATTTCGTGCTGGAAGAGAGATAGTAGCTAGTGTCTAATAGAGATATCTGATATCGATGATGATTATGAAGCATCAAGAGCTCTTGATGAGGTTTGGGTGAGTGACATGCAACAAGGTGACTTATAAGTGATAAAAAGCGAGTTTCATGACTTTTTAATCAGTGAAAACGGTGTGGTGTAATCCCACTTGACGCACTGTACTTTCTATAAGCTATAGATCATTAGCATGGTCACTGGTTTTCTTTAAGGCCTCATCGTCATTGGAGTTATTCCTCACATATCTTCGCAGCTCCGCAGCAATGTTTTGCAGAAGCACATACTCAGTCTGCAAGAACTGCAAGGAAGCGCTGTGTCTATACATACAGCGGAGAGGAACATTAACATGATAGGCAAAGTCCAAGAGAACAACTCTGATGAAACACTTACTTAACCGCGGTGAGAGCAGTGGAGTGTTCTTGAATGATATTGTGAATGTGGCTCAGAAGATGTTGGGCAAGAGGAGGAGACATCAAGCCAATCTGTTTCTGCCGGATCGCTTCCAAATGTCCATTACTCTGTAGGCGTATCATAAAAATGGTGAGTATGGCTAAAAGGATATGTAATAAAACTGTTCTACAGCACCTGGAAAGATAAGAAGGCCAGCAGCTGAGGGGTAATAGGCCATCGCACGCACGTCTCATGATATCGGGAAGTTGCAGAAATGCCAAAGTGCTGTCACAGCAAGAAAAGAAGTAAATCAATGAGTGTAACCAGTTATCTCTGATAAAACAGAGCAGTCATCTTACTCTGAGAAAATTCTTTAACCCTTGGTTTTCCCATTCCTGAACTTGCTCGGGGGTGATGGGAAAGCGAAGATTAACGCAGTCATGGCTATTGTTTTCCAAAACAAAGCCATGATAGAGGAAATAGATGTGATTGGGCTGGCCATAGTTCTCAAAAAGCTGTTCTCCTTCACCAAAGTCATCACCTATAACAGAAAAAAGAAAATAAGACAAAACTAAGAATAGTAGAACGAAGAAACTCGCCTGCTCGAGTAACAGCAAAGTTGCCATCTTCACTCAATGCCGTAGAATGTAAAACGGAAGGATCTTTTCCTTCTCTACAGTTGATGAAGTCTAACATAGGCACCAAATGTCTCTTCCCATCCCACCAAATTGAGCGACTGTCTAAGATAGCAGTTGCCCAGCGGTAGTTGTTGAACGTCATCACATCCCCGAAAAAGTCCCTAACTTGTGAAATGTTCTGAATGAAATCGAATTTGCGATACACAGACTGTTGATAGCTTAAAGCAGCATGCTGAAGAGAACTGACTGGAAGGCGGAGCTGCAGCTGCTCTACGGTCCAAAGAATAGGAATATCCAGATCTTCTTCTCGGGGCAGTACCTTGAGATATGGCCAGAAGAAAGATTTTTCTTTCATGACAAAAGTTTCGTGCAACAAAAAGAAAAGCAATTCATGGAAATCGTCCCTGCTTCGATAGATACTATTCAGTTGCAAAAGAAGATTATGCACAGGGCAAGCCGGAGAGTTTGCCTTGTCTGAGTCCATTATCAGGTTCGTGGGCACACCCAGATAGAGTTCCCCTCGGCTAACCTTGCCGGTGGTTACTACACCAATTCGATAGTGCTCCATTGGTACTGCTTTGATGAGACTAGGGCGAGGCGAATGACTGTTGAACCAATCGTTAAATCGCTGCAATGACACTTCAATAGAAGAATCGTCTGATGTAGCACTAGAGGGAGTCTGGATTGTGTCTAGCTGCACGTTTTCCTCATAGCTATTGCGTCGGATGAGAAAGTCGCAGTCGACCTGTAGTTGAGAACATAGTGACAAATAGAGGCGTTTGTTTGCTAGACGATATCGTACAGCCACTTCGTGATGCAAATAACTGATGAAAGCAGAAGAACTTTCATCCAATCCCTTCATCGAAGCCTGCAAATTGGCCAGCATTTCCACATCCTCATGAATGGTTGTCTCCGTCGCCACTGCTTTGACATTGAAATTGAATACCTGTCGTAACAAATTCCAAGTTCGGCGACCTAATTCAATAGACTCTTGTCGTGAAACCGTGGAGGATGAGAGGTCCGGTTTGACATCAATATACTCGTCTTCTTCGTCCTCCACTTCAGCCAAGGCATTTTGTCTTTCAATAGCAGAATCATCTTTACCAGAAAATCGATCTGATACATATTGCTCTACTGAAGCAAAACCACATTGATCGAAGATCTTATTCCAATCTTTCTTACTCTTATCTGTCACAGCCTTCAAGCAGACATTCATTTCATCTTCATTCATTGCTAAAGTTGCTAAATAAACAATAATATGTTTAGAAAATGGACGGCGTTCACCAACACAAGAGGGATAAATAGTCTTCAATTGCAAGGCTTCTAATAACTTTCTCTTGGATGAGATGATTCCTCCCGCCACAACAGACAAAATTGCTTTTTCACCTCCAACTACCACACAATGGAAGGGATTCTTATTTGGTACAAATCCATGATACTTCACATAGATCTCATTATTATTATCACCATAATCTTCAAATAATTGCAATCCTTTCACTTGACTACGATCAGCATAGACTGTGATAGATCCGGTCGACTTGTCTAAAACATGATGTTTTAAAAAGAATTCTCCACTATTAGCTTCACGCTTTTCATAATGTGTTTCATAATTAAATAAATCTGCCATAGGAGCTAGATAGACTTCACCACGGAATCGTAATCCACGAGAATTGATTATAGTGGATGCCCAAACATAGTCCTCATAGGTAATAGCAGAGAGAAGAGAAGGCAGGGGATTAACACTTTCATTCCTTTTAGACTGAAAAGATACGAATTCTTCTTCAAGGCTTTGTTGAAGTTGTAATGCTTCTTTTTCTAAAGATTCGTTTTGAAGTTCTTTCAGTTCTTCTAAACTAAAAGTCAGTAAAGAAGGGACATGTTTAGGTAAGACTTCAAGATAGTCTTTGAAAGTTGTATGAGGATGATATCTTTCATATAGAATCCATAATGTTAAGGCAACTTCTGATTGGAAAACTTGAAAGATTGTACGAAGATCAGAATTTGCTGATGATTTCATTTTTCCTAATGAGAAAATAATAGAAGAAGGTACGGATAAGATGAGTTGATCACTTTCAATTGATTCATAGGCTTCTAATCCTCTACCCATGCCTTCATAGCTATTGACATGAACACCTTTCAAAATGCCTCCTTGAGATTTGAACCATTTCTCAAATTTCTTGGAAATAACAGACTCTTCATTATCATTACTTCTCACCGCTAATGTTTCCTTCCACCAAAAGCTGCAGAGTGTCAACACCAACACCACCACAACTACCCAAGAGTAAATGGTTACTCTCATTTTCAACGATGAACACAGAGAGAATGATCGGCTCAGATCTGAGATGGAAACTGCTGCTCTGTGGGTTGTTAACTTATGACACCAATTTCATTCCATGGAATCCGGAATGGATTGAAAATGAAAATCTGTCCTCACTCACCATGTCTAGCACTGTCTCTTCATTCTTCATTCATATTTTAGGAAAGATGAGTGGTATTGAGTCTTTACAGTCAATACTAATTAAAACCACTTTGGCCTTTGTAGGCACTAACTTGGATGAAGTGGTGGTTTTGATCGCATTTTATGCGCAGGCTGTGGCCGACTCCAACATTCTGTCAGTCTGGGAGATCTCTCTGGGCCAATTCTTGGCTTTCACTATCATTATGGTGATGTCTTTGTTCGCAGGGGTAGTTGGAAGTATAGCTCTACGAAAGTATGTCTCTCTGTTGGGTTTACTTCCTTTGTTCTTGGGCATGTATGATCTATACAAGGTATGTCACTACTGGTATGGTAGATGTCAACAACACGGTGACTCTGGTAATATGAGAGAATGTCCCAATAAGTCTGATTATGGCACTGTGGAGGATTTGTCAGATATAGAAGAGCGTAGTGACGACTCTCTGCCCACTAACCCGTCATCGCATGCTGGTAGCTGGGCTTCGTCCCAGTCTTTCTTCAACAGAAACATTCTCATGGTGGCAACAGTGCTTCTTTCTGATGGAGCAGAAGAGATCGGGGTTTTCTCTGCCATCATCGGAACTTCAGTATCTGCAGCCAAGCTAGTCTCCATATTCTTGCTGTGCTATTTGCTGCTCTCCTTACAGTGCCTACTTGCTCATGGAGTGGTTCATCTCACCAATGTTCAGGTTCTCTGCCGCTATTCAAAGAATATGTTTCCTTTCTTATTAATCGGTCTTGGTGTGTATGTGTTGCAAGACAGTGTCTTAGTTACTGCTCTGTAGTACAGCCATTAGCATTAGCACAGCTACAGTAGATGCTGTGTCTCCAACAGCTGATCGTTCTGTCTCTGGTATTATTAGCGACAACAATCGATATGCTTTTATCTTCTCTTAGCAACATAGCTTGCAAATTATCTTACCGTCAGCTTCGATGCAAATTTTATTCTTCACATGGTTTTATGCAATTCTAATATATGTACCAAATACTCCTTCTGTAAGTTATAACGAAGAGATTAAATATAATATAATTCGATCTATTGGGGGAAAGAGGTGTTTGTGAATAGGAAAAATCCATTTAGATGAATTCCACGTGGATTCCATCGTTATTCCACCTCAGCATTCCACAACAACATTTCATTTTCCACTTCATTCAGTTGTTGTGATTTATAGCTTAGTCTAGAATGTGGAGGTATCTTTTAATCTTGTCACTCTATCCTAATCTATTTCATGGGAATGCCTATCATCACGTCAACTCAATAGAAAGAGAGAATAGTAGGTTAATATTAGGACAATTCTACCTATCATCTAACAGTTCCATTACCACCACAGAGAACAGGAACAGCAGCACTGTATGGTCAACCTCCTTCACCACTACAACCACAAGTAGAACAATAGCACAAGAGATGCTGTGGTCGAGATCTCTACAATGCCTAGGATCTCATGGCTCTTCTTCCTCTTCACAGCTGCTGGCACAACAAACCATACAAAACAGAATAACAGATTTTCTACCACTCTCACTTCTTCAACTTGCCACAACCTTACAATCAACTAATATCCCTCTCAATCAATGCTTAGATGATAGTATCCTCATTGCTGAATGTGGTCATTCTATGAGAAGATCTATTGAAGATGAAGAAATCTGGCATCACCTCACATTACTCACTTGTCCATGGAATTATGCTGCAGCAATTAACTATGCTTTCACGTTAGAATATCTTGGTCATTATCATGCTGCCAAAGGAGTGTTTACAGACTGTGTAAACATAACAGGATGCTTTGGATGTTGGTTACATGGAATGCTCGTCTCTCCTTTAGTCTTACACTCACTAGAACAAGGACAAAATGTCTATCTTAATATCCTTGCTGACTTCTATTCCTTCTTACTAAACACCAAGAAAACTATATTAGTAAGTAATCTAGTAGAAGATATCTACTTAACACTACGAGAACTACCTGTCAATATCCATTATTTAGGATATAATGCAGGCTTTATTTTGGAGTTATTAAGTAGATCTATTACGAGATCCTATTCCCATCTGATCATGCCATTCTATACTAAGAAAACAGCTATTACTACGTCTTCTACTAGACTTTATTATGGAGGGCAGAGAGTAGAGCGTAAGCCTCTTCGACTTGGAGTGATCTCAGGTGAGGGTTAGATCAGAGACAGACATGGTCTACTAGAGTGGTCTCATCATAGTGGATGTTGTTGTTGTTGTTGTTATTGTTAGAATACGTTGGTAACACAAGTCCAGGACTTTGTGTAGATGTCTGGTTACCATTATTAGCCAAGAGATGGAAAGAGAGAATCAATTTGATCTTTTTTGATCGTTATGGATTGATTACTGTCGCTGCTGATCGGATAAGAAGTGCAGCTCAAGAAGTGATTGTTCTCAATGATCAGCATCTTTCTAGTGCTGTAGAGGCTATTGGTCGTGCTGATATTGATGTGTTACTCTTCATGGCGTTGGGTACAGAGAAGTTTTCCTTTCTACTCTCTCATTTCAGGTGAATGAATGAATGCATTACTCTACTAGTCTTGTTGTTGTTGACATGGCCTTTGTTGACTTGTGGGTATTGATTGAATAGACTAGCACCTGTACAAGTGGTTATTGGAGTGGGGCATCCAGTGTCATCAGGTGTAGAGGTTGTAGACTATATTGTACTTCCTGCAGCTATGATGAGACAACCATTTGTTCATGAAATAGCACATAGTAGTAGTAATGGTAGTAGCAAGGGCTTTCCTTTTCCAGTCAATGCCTTAAGATGTGCTTTCGAAGCCTATACATGTCGAGGAAGGAAGTTACAACAAAGTAGCTTGGATCATGCTATTGTTGTCAATCAATCCTTAGAACAATGTATGGTTCCAACAGGTTGTTTAGACTATCCCATAGGAATGCCTACTTATCGTGAGCAGGTTGTTCTATTTGATTCTATGAGTTACTATCTTGAAGAACCAAAAAGATTTCAATATCCTGAAGAAACTCTTGTAACTATTCGTAGGA
Source organism: Ochromonas danica (assembly GCA_015146655.1). NCBI lineage: Eukaryota > Chrysophyceae > Chromulinales > Chromulinaceae > Ochromonas > Ochromonas danica. The sequence goes on from VKHL01000101.1 coordinate 80,862, forward strand.
TTGAAAACTATCGTCCACATAGTCAAGATCCATATCATTCTTTATCATGTGACTATATTAATGCCAAGTTAATAGCTATTGGTATTCATCCAAGTAATCTCACTAATCCAAACAATCTGGAAGGATTAGTAGCAGAAGAGTTAGGGTGTATTATTAGTACTACTAGTAGCAGTAGTAGTGCTATACAACAATCTGATAACACTACTATGACAGAAGAGATGATGATCATTACAACACCACGTACAGTGCATCTGTTTCATAGCATGCAATATGTCAAGAAACTTCACCCTCTATTTGATGATATTCTTCTCTCTTTATTAGAATCAGATCCTTTTGTTAAAATTCTTCTTTTTGATGGTTTTTATCAACATGTTTGGAAACGTATTCAACGAGCATATTTTCATCGACAACAAGGTGATGATGATGGTGAGGATGATGATGTCAATATTCCGATGGAATGGCAAAGACGACTGATTGAGATTCCTCGTATAGATCATGTAGATTATCTTCTCCTAACAGCTCTGAGTGATGCTTTTCTTACACCTTTTCCTTATGGAGCAGGAATTACATCCAGTGAAGCAATTTCTCTTTGTCGTCCTCTTGTCATCCTTCCTGATGCATTTGCAACAATCAATTTTGCTCTTTCACAAGTACGTAGATTAGGTTTACAAGATATTATGGCAACACATAGTAAAGATGAATATATTCAAGTTGCTATATGGATGGCTGAAAACAATATGTCACAACTATGTCATCGTATAGAGAATGGAGGATATGATGACCAATATGATCAAGAGAGAAAGATTAATTTGTCTTATTGTCTGTCTCATAATAGTATTCATGACCTGGTTTGTAATCGGAAAACTTTGCTATTTGGTCATGAAGTAGTTGATGAGTCAGTGGAGGAGTGGGGCAGCTTTCTTCTGCGTATTGCCTCTTAACCTCTACTCCACTGGGCGCGGGACAGATCTGTCCAGTGGTAAAACAGGACAGATCTGTCCTGCGCAGTGGAGTAGAGGTTAAAAGGTAGCAACCAGAAGTTGATAACAACATGCCGAACCTTTGTCAACCCAAACCAAACATGTGAGTGCTCCATTCCATCGGAGGATATTCCTGACTTACAGCAGCAAGCGATGCTGTTGTGCGTGAACTTTCTCTGGTAAGCTGTCTCTTAAATTAGCTCCCCATATGACTGAACATCCTGAATCTTGTAGCAAGCCTGTGTTATGGGGTACAGATCATCAAGATGGTTGGTATATCTGTCAGGATCAACTGCTGTCAACATGTGGTGGTAGCAGTGGTAGTATGATGAGTAGTAGTAGCAGTGCTGCATGTCTCATGTATAGTTATAGACTAGGTCTGCTAGTTTTCTTCTTCTTTCTCCCACCACTTGCTATTAACAGTCATTTCATTCTCTTGGATATTTGGAGCTGACTGGTCATTTGATAATGCAGTTGAGGCTTTTGGTTGTGAAGTACATGGTTTTGATCCTTCAAGTCCTCTAAGGAGACAGCGATAACACCACTGACCAGCAATGCCTGCTCCCTAACAAGTTTCATGGTCTCTACCTACTTCAAGCAATATATTGACTATGCCGTTTCTATCCTAGCGAGCTCAAAGTCTTTCGTAATTGGGGGATTGGAGCTGCTGAGTATGCAATCAATCAATCCATCCATCTGGTACTGTTCCTCAAGACTGGCCTGGTCTGGGTGATCCACCATTCTCTTTCAGCAATCCCGAGCCATGGATAGGATAGAACGTGGTCACTTTCCACGTTCAGGTGAAGAATGGACATGTGTCTCCATACCATACCTAAATTAATTGAGACTCACTGAAGAAGATCCTTTGGATTGCACAATGCTAATCATTGGTTAATTAATTGAATGTAACTCAATACATAGCTAATTCTTCACAAAAAGTACTACTAATCTGCAAACGTAAACAGTAATCTCATTAGTTTCAGTAAACACTACCCAGCATACGGAATCGCAGCATACTTCAGCCCTTCTTACCCATTAACAATCACCAGTGTGGCAACAACATCGTTAACTATCCCAGCATTCCATCGATTGGAAATGCACCTCGACGATTACAAATATGTGGTGTTGATGATGATCTCTCCATCTCAATACAAAAGCATTCATTATACATGATGCCAATCAAACCAAACCTACTAACTCCCCTCAATGATGAGCAATAAGTCAATCATTGAAAGAAGCGACCTACTAAAATATGAATAACACATTGTTCAATAGTAATCCTGACCATTCGCACTATAAGCTCAGGCTATTGCATGCAAAAGGAAGACGACAAAACACAAAGAAAAGGAAACACAGAAAAACACGAACTAGAGAACTGGAAATGTTGTTTCGAATCGACACGTCAAACAGAATCATGACTGCGATCATGGCCGTAATGACGTGTTTCTTCTACTTCTTCTGTTGCTACCAATTGGCTACTACTAATAGAATACCTGTGGAATGTATCCTCTCCACGATCCAATGGAGTAAGACAATCAATCGCTTCGACACAATCACTACTGGTATCAATATAAGGAATAAAGCAAGGGGCACCACCATCTGTGCCACTATCAACTGGAACAATATCATTTGGGGAAGAACGACTGACAGTATAGGTTGCATCCCGACTTGGTGATCTCAACGAAAAATGTCTGGGGCTTTTAAAAAAAGATGATCGCGCACCGGCCATCAACTTGAAGAATGCGCTTGAATGACGAAAGGGCTTCGTCTTGCGTTTCCTTTGATTGGCTATATGCATACATCCACAGTCATTGAGAGGCAAAACACAAAATACGGGGAAAATGACTAACCATTTACGATATAAGCTTTCAAAAACTTGTCCTGCTCTTCTTCATTAAAGAACTGTCTTTTCTTCACAGCCACATAGTAGTAAATCATGCAGATGACGAGAAACACTGACAGTGATATAGCTTGGTCACGGTTAGACTTCGCGTCTTGTACATAGAACTTTGCAAAAAACAGCGTTATACTGAAAGCAATCATAAATACAACACCGACAATGCCAAAAGGACTTTGTACACCTCTTTCCATATTGGTATAGCGAGTACAAAACACCCAATACGCCAACATGACCAAGATATTCTCTAACGAGTGGATCAATACTGCAAAATTCATTGCCTTTTGCATTATTGTATTGTCGTGATAAGTGTGAATAGCTACAACAGCTAGACTAGCTAAGGCGAAAATAATATAAGATGGAGCGTCATACTTTCTTGAGTGGGTCGATAAACCTTGTTTGTGCTCCCGAAGTTCATTTTTCTCATCATTTTCATCGTGTTCAGAGGCACTATGGGTGCTATTATGCTGAGAAGAAGGTCCAATTGGAGCATAAACGATGTTTATACCGGGAAACAAGCCAGAGCCCATCATTGAACTCACTTGCTTTGCTCCACAATCATAAAAACCCACAGCACCGCCAATCATGCCTGGCAAAGAAAATAAATCAAACCACTTCACCTCCACATGAGGAAAAACAAATGGTAGTACAACTGAATATGGGAAAAACGACATGGCAAGCATGCGCACATCCATTAAATAAGACCTCACAGCAAATATTGTGGCCACTGCCACAACACAAGCGCATATCGTCACAATAATTATCGCATGTGGAACCACCTTATTTGATTCATTATCAAGACATGTTCTCATCACTTCGACACCAAAAAAGAAGAAGCCACCATAAACTAAACTCTGTAAGAAACTCATGCCAGACGAATCAAACGTGTTATTGCGAATTTTCAGATTGTCAACATCACCATAGCGCAAAGAACCAAAAATCACAATGCCCACCATCGCTAATATCCCACATGCTAAAATTAACCACCAAATAAATGAGACGGAGAAGGGCAGGACTCTCAATCCCATCGCCATTAACAAGACGGCTGACCATATTGCTACTAGCCAATGATCATCGAACTTGAAAACGTCCAAACATATCAGACCGAGTGAATACAGTCCAAAAGCAGTAAATACTACATACTTGGCTGCTTCTGCATAGCCAGTCATACAACCCAAAAAATGACCTAACGTGCATCGGACATAACCATAGCAACCTCCGGAGAAAGGGATAATAGAAACCATCTCTGCTATACTACAAGCCATTGAGACATATGCAATAATACTAATTGCTGCTCCAATCATGTATGTCCATAATCCAGTCAATATCAAACCTAAGCACATCACCAGCTTTCATGAGGAACACAAAACAACATTTACGATATAATTCATTTCCGAACTCACCTGCATGCCAATATATGGTTTGTTTGCCAATCATGACACAGATGCCTAATTAAACACATGACATTAATGTAAAGATCCAGTCGCCAACCGAAGAGATTATGATAGAAATGGTATGATATGAGATGGATTACTTACCAAGACAGTAGACATAGATAACTCTGAAGTTGTTTTGATTATTTGGATTAGTATTTGCCATCATTTTTAACTGCTATATTTTCTAAATGGAGATAATTTCATCAGAGACAATACTAGTTTAATCGAAGATGACGAGAAGACAATGGTCTACTAGGTGGATTAGATCTCTCTTGCTTCTGGGAAAGCAGACATGAACAATTTTACTGATTGTAAATAATCTAATCGAATAGCAATTAAGTATATAAATAATCAAATATGATATGATAGATAAGATAGGATATAAATGAACCAGACCCTCCCTTTCTTTACAGCAGCACGAATAACTGATAATGCTGATAATGCTGGTGATGAATCTCTCTCTCTCTTTGCTGTCTGTCTTCTGCTCGATGTTGTCTGCCTGCATGTCACACGGTGGGTGTACAACTTTTTTCGTTTTTCGGAGTTTCGGACGCGTTTCTGTAAAGTTAAAGGGGGTATAAAGCGCGTTTCTGACCTTGTCTGCATACAGGACTACTAAACAACCGTGAACAGGTTTCAGCATATATCTTCATCAAATGAAATCCATTTATCGCCAAAAACGCTTTAAAGTGTGTAAAACTTCAAATGGAATAACATCCTGTCAAAAAAAATCCAGATCTAAGCATCTCAATGACTACAAGGCGAAGAAACACTTCGTATTTAATCTATGTGGAGGACACGGTCAGAAACGAGCTTTTGTCAACTTAATACCCGTTTAACATTACAGAAACGCGTCCGAAACTCCGAAAAACGAAAAAAGTTGTACAGGACCACTTCCAGTGGCTAAACAACCGTGGTCATGTCGTCTGTGTGTTTGGCGTTTGGACTTGAGACTTTAACATCAACAATTTTAGGTTTTCAGTAGGCATTTGAATGAATGGCTTGAGATTTGACGAATTCCCAATCTTGATGATGAATGAAGTGTCACGACTACTAAGGAAGACTTTGGTGAGAGCAAAAAGAATAACAGAGATCCAGAGTGAAAGATATAATTTTATTCTACTATATCATACAGATGGCTTTCATAAAGTACATTCAGAAATCAACCATAGGCTGTTTAAAAACCTTGAACTCCACGATTGGCCAGATACTTCTTCACATTAGCATTGTTAGCAACTGCCTGCACGCTGGCATGAATCTTGGGATGCTTGGCCAGGGCTGCGTCAGTGCTAACCTTGGATCCGAAGGGCTCTCTTCTCCAAGAAGGCAAAGATGGGCCCTGCTCCTCAGGAAGAAACTCTCCAAAAATATAGTAGATGAGAACATCAGCAAGAGAGATAGAGTCTCCCACAGCAAAGCCCTTGTCTTCCAACGCGTTCTCAATGCGACCCATGAACCAAGTGAGGAAGCGCTCGCGATTACTGCCATCAGCATGACCAGTAACATCCGTAGCACCACCAGTGAACCACTTGTCCAAAGTTTCAGTAGAGGGCTCAACACCATAGGGTACTAAAGTTCTGTAGGCAGCCACGACTTCCTTGAGATGCTCCTGCACACCAATAATATGAGCAGCCTCAAGATGATTCTTGCCCATCAAACCCAACTCAGAAGCAAGATAATAGTTGATGGCAGCAGACTGACCAACACTATTACCATCGTTCAGGTGAAGAATGGGCATGCGGCCCAAGTTGTGGGTGAGATCGCCAGTGGGATTCTCATAGCGACCATCCACATAGTCACCAGGAAACTTTCCAGCAACAGCCAGGAGAATGCGAGGCATCTCCATTAGACCACGACCATTCCAATACTGTAGAGAAGAGATAAAACAGTTTAGGATGTGAAGAAGAGAGATTTCAATAAAATACAGTGATGCCTTACTCCCAGGGTAATCTTAGAAACATCAAAGGCAGACATAGTTCAACGGAAGACTTTGAGTCAACAATAAAGATCCAAAAGGGAATGGCAGGTAATTGATTGTGTGGTGAGCTGCATGGCTTGCAGTCAAGGGCAGTTCGGATCAAGGAAGCTGAAGAAGATGTTCACCTCCCAGAAGAGAAACCCGGAAATGGGAAGTTAACACCAACCGAGTGAAGTTAAAGTGTTTCTTGGGCGACCTTGGAGATTGTATGCATCTTGAAAGATCTTGAAAGATCAACATGGCCCACGGCACTATGGCAATATCAACAACATGCATGATCCTGCTTTGTATCACGTTGGGAAGGCCAGCCACCCTATCACTGGAGATAAATGGTGTATCTGCCCCTGTACTATATGTGAGACGAGGTATTTTCCACCGCTCGTTGCATGGAATTCCATGGAATGAATTGACTTGGTTTCATTTCATTTCGTTTCCATCAACAACTCCTCCCAACATGAACAATAAAAACCGAGACGAAGATGAGGAAGATTATAGTGATGGTGAATTTCAAGGATTGTTCCGTGTTCGGGACTCTGAAGAAGAGATCTTCTATTTCGACTCTATCGTTCTCAATCCTTCTTCATCCTCCCAACCAAACAATCATCACCAATCACACTTAGAAGATGGTCTGCATGTTGACTTTGTCTATCGATTCTGTCATGATCATAAGTTCACAGCCAATCTATTCATAGCAAATGCTGGAGTTGATCTATCTTTGTCTATCTATCGCACATTGTTTAGTATAGGCATGACTATTCTGCCCTGGTATTGGATGGGCTTTGCCTCGAAGAAAGTTGTCATATCTGATGCCATTGCTGAGCTTGCTCAACTCGATGAACACATTCTATCTTACTGGGAAGATGTCTACGTGCATATTCTTGCAGAGTTTGTCTACGTGAACAAATTGTCTTTCCATCGTGTTGAGCTGAACTGTTCCTTTCCTCATCCTTCATCATCATCATCTTCTTCTTCTTCTTCATGTGTCCCTTTTCCTGATGGTGAAAGACTGGGGATAGTAGGTCTGTCTCTTATACCAACTAGTTCTAATCTAGTTCCCCTAGGAGGTAAGCAAGTAAATTGACTGTAACTGGTGGAAAAGACTTGTTCTAATTATGATTGATTGATGTTCAATGTTAGGTGGGAAAGATAGTTTAGTTGTATGGCATCTTGTTAGTCAATCCATGCAAAGTACCAACAAGCCAGTGTTAGTCTATGTTTCTGATGGATTTGAAGAGTATAATCTGAATTATCGCTTAGAAGAGATCGTTCAACAGACAAAGTGTCGTAAAGTAATTGGTAGGTGGAAAACCATTGTATGTTCCATGTTTTGGTCATCATTCTCATTATCACTGTATGTCTGTACTTAGTGAACCATGACTTTCATTATCAAGACTTGGGTCAGGTCTGTAGGTCGTACCTCACTCCATGTGGACATCCCTGGGCTGGTCTCGTGCTATTTGACTGCCTGCTGGTAATGAATGAACAGTTACACACTTTGTTTTATCGTATTCTCATCGAGATCTTTTCTCATCTCTGGATAGGTTTCCTTATGCATGTCTCCAAGTGATTCTCGTATTATTAGTTTTGGTCACGAAAAGTCTGCTGATGAAGGCAACAATCTATTCTTACCCAACACAACTATTGAAGTCAATCATCAATATGATAAAAGTTCACCCTACATGCGATTAAGTCAAACTTATATAGAAGATTTCATCACTAAAGATGTAACCTTGAGCACGCCATTGAGTCATATCTATGAAGTTGAGGTAAGCACATGCTCTATGTATGATAGTGTAATAATGTGTTTGGTGTGAATTTACTTATTACATTGTCTTGTCTAGATTGCAAGGATATTCTGTGAAGAAGAGCAATTAAGGGCCTTTCATAAGCTATTCTTGTCATGCAATGAACCAATTCAAGGCAGTCAATGGTGTCTGGCATGTGACAAGTGTGCCTTTATCTACCTTCTCTTATCTGCACATTGTCCACCAGCCTACTTACAGCAGCTGTTTACAAGAAACATGTTTGATGATAGATCTTTGACAGACAAGTTTTTGAATCTGTTAGGAAAAGGCGGTATGAAACCATTTGATTGTGTGGGTACAACAGAAGAAGCTTCTTTGGCAGTACTTCTAGCAGCTCATCAACACTATTGCAACTCCATTACAAACCTGCCACCTGTTCTGGAAGCAATGTGCAGGTATTGTAAATTACCAAGTATGGAAGATAGAACCTTTTGGGATGCCATCAAAAGAGATGAATTAATAGCAAAGCATGCACATTAAGCAAACCACCAGATTCTACCAATTTATATGTTAAGATCACTTCTAAGCGACCTACAGTACCACTAGTCCACACTATGACTGTTACTATTACTGCACTAATATTCTTTTAAACATACAGCACAAATGTCTCCAGGATTCTGACGTTTAGCGAGACAATAGACATGGTCATCACAGGAGAAATACAAACATTCTACTTGAACAACAAACAAATCAGCAAAGAATCATCATTCATACAAAATATTAAACGGTGGTGGGTCTGGCGGAAAAACCCGCCAAAACATAGTAAATATACATCAGAACATAAAGCACAAATCAAAGATCTCTCACTTGGCAACTATCACTTCTGACTGACATTGGAAAAGAACCACCCGCTAGTCTAGAACGAAACATTTGAGACCACTGAGAATGTCAAATCATCTTCAATAACAGGAACAACCACTTGAGATGAAACCCCATTGCGATTATTCCCATTTCCTTTTATTTTCCCCGACAATTTTGATGGAGATAAGTTATCATTTGAAGAGACACCACCTGCTGGAGGCTTCCTCTTCTTTGAGCTGGTGATATTCAACGGGTTTTTAGCACTGCCACTATGACCACTACTACTATTAATACTCTCATGATGTTCTTCAATAGGACCTAATAGGTTACTAGTTGGTTGTGGAGGTAATGGTCTAGCAGCAGGATTCTTACAAAAGCAGATATATGAACGATAATGATCGCCAACATGCTTTCGAAGATGTTCAAAATAAATACCACGCTTTTCTAATATTTTATTCCATTTAGCAACAGATTTTTTAATCTGTCGATTCATTTCACGATGTAATGATCCCGTGATACAAATAGAAGCAAATGGTAAGAAAAGGTTAATTAATAACAAAGGACATGAAGGTGTATGAGCAGTTTGATAATGATGATTAATCTCATTAACAAATGTTTGTAATTCCTCTCTTGTTATAAATCCTACGACATCTTCGGAGAGATTGGTAGGGATGACAAAATACCGACAAGTTGGCTTGCCACCACATGACTGAGGTAAGCCACATTGACTATCTATCCCTCCATTACGTTCTAACACCAAGACAGTGTTTAATGGTGGGAGAAAGGATGGCATTATTGTAAAGAGAGGAAGATGAACTTTTGTGATTGGCGTGTACTAGCAAAACTAATAGATGAAACAGATTATAATACCACAAGACTGTGACTAACGAGAACTATCTATATTTGCTCAAAACTATTTCTACGGACGGTGAACTTCAATGAAGTCTCCACTTTGTCTTGGTGTATTAAAATGACTATGACTATGATAATTAATTAATTAATTTTTCTATTAAATTTCTCAGAGTAAGAACAAGAAGAAGATAAAATGACAAAGGTCAGCTGAGATAATATATAATAGGATGGATATAGTGGATATTGACTAGTCTAGTCTAGTGCAATAATAATTTGGATCAGATGAATATTTCAATGTTTTGTGGTGAAACAAGACAAGACAGCAACTGAGAGGTGCACTAACCGCCGAGCAGGTAAAAAGCTACTATCTTGACTTATAAGTCATATGTCTCTCTTTGAGACATTCTATATAGAGTTTACATATAGACTAATATGGTTTTAAAGTCATGAAACCTCACCTTTCCACTGTCGGAGTGGTGGATTTCCACCTCGTCAGTCAATGACTGTGATAATGATGAAGAGTATTGAATTACCTCATTGATTACTGCTGACTCTTGCAAACTAACAAACGAAACTGAGTTCCTGTTAGCAGTTGTAGCGTGATCACCACTACTCACTTAGACTCATTGACCCTGTGACTGGACTACCATTGAATACCAACCACAACACAACAAAACACAAAAACAACACAACAATTCCACGGAATTAGGACAGGACAATAGGACAGAGCATGTCATCCTTCTCTCCTTCCTCTCTTTCAGAAGCATCTCCAAAGAGTCTAACATTCTTCGATTTACCCTATGATCTCTGTCTGGATATCCTGCAAACTTGGATTGCTCATCTGCCGTCTTTCGCTATGATGGATATTGCTTTCAGTCACACATATCGAACATATCTCCTCCTCTTATTCAGTGATGCATATTTCTTCCTTCCTATCAATACACCTATCATATTACGTAGTGTAACGAATGAAAAGGCATTCTTAAGATGGTTGTCTGATCGACAAATCAAAATACGTTATCTAAGCATAGCTTGTCGTACTTTAGAATCTCTTACTGATCCTATTGTCCTTCGAGGATTAACCGAGATGAAGCTTTATCGCAATATCTCTATGGCTACTACAGCCTTTGCTTTATTGCCATCTTTCTTAATCTATAGTACACCTTCTTTAACTGCTTTACATCTCTATGGCACTGGCTTGTCTGACTTAGATCTACTTCCTTTATTAAAAGTCAGTGGGAAACGATTGAAGTGTTTGAAAATCTCTAGCCCAGAGCCAAGTCAAGCAATGATTTCTCGTATTGCTTATCACTTTTGTAAAGGATTGCAAGAACTCTGTCTCACTCATGTTGAACTTGAAGACGGTCACTTCCATTGTCTTGCTGGCTGTATCAACTTGCGCTCACTTCAGCTCTCAGTTAGACGATTGACTTTTCCATCTTTCCTTCATCTCGCATCGCATTGTCGACAGTTGTCTACTATTGTATTACGAGACTGTTCTTTTGAAGGTGATACGAATCTAATCAAATGTGTGCATTATTTGAAGCATTTGAAACATTTTGTTGCCTTGGGTTGGAGCAAGACAGCAGCTACATCCTTGTTATTCCTCTTATATCATTGCCCTCACCTTTTATCTGTTCTTACAAGTGATTATGAGTTCTTCGCTGAAACTGGAAATACTCTGGAGCCTTTTATTGGACCAGATGGATGTTTGATTGAAAGAGATGATGACAGTGCTGACGACTGCCTTTATGATAAAGGCTGTTCCATTCAATGGAAAACATCAATATCGCCATCAGATCTATTATCTGTTTTACGGAAAGCTTCATCTGTTTCCTCACTTTCTTGTTATTATCCTTTTTCTTTTACTCGTAGTACCTGGTCTCTGATAGCATCCATACATGGTCAGTCATTGACTGAATTTATCTATACTTATCCATCTCAGATTCGAGAAGACAATTTACACTGTCTCTTAGCAAAGTCTAACAATCTCCGGGTACTCTGTCTATCGGCATGTAAGCATGGACTACAAGATAGCACCTTGCGAGCCTTGGCGGATGGTTCTTCCTGCCTATCACTATGTTTTCTTCGTCTTGAACAAGCGGTGCTTATCACTGATGAAGCGATTATTTGCCTTTTGCAGCGGTGTGCGCATTTACAGATGTTGCATCTACCACATGCTATACGGCTTTCTGATCGCTCTTTGCATGCTGTGCCTCGTTGTTGTCCATGTATAAAAGAAATGAATTGGACAGGCACTGCTGTGACAGCCAATGGAATTGGAAAATTATTGTCAGTGGTTACTATTGCCAGGTCCAACAGACGATTCACTTTGTTAGTCAACAAATCACTGAAGAACGAACTTCATCCCATTTTAGTTCAAATGCAAGAATGTGAAGGGATGAATTGGTTGCCTTTCATTACTTTTGGCATGCCTGGAGAGGCTTAGCATCTGTGTTCGCCCCATAACAATAATTAACACTGTTATCTTCACTACTACCGTAATATGATAATAACGTGAGTGATTCATAAGGCTACTCTTTGTTCTGTGTATTTAATACTATCTATGTTGACTTGATTGCTTTCACTTTTCATCATAGTGGAGGAAGAGTTTAAATCGAGACCAACAAGATGTCATGCATTAATCTTATCTCTTATGTCATACAGGTTCTCTCTTGCCTTCATTGGCACTAGAGGCAACCAAGCAGTTCTCAACGATTGTTTGTTCTTCATTTTGCAATATCTTTAGGACCATAGTTATAATTACGACTATCTAAGCCAGAAACCTCAGGGACAGTCGAAGAGGGGCGAAGATAGAAAGCTTTGGTAAGACATCTTCTCAAAACACGTACAATACGTTGTTTATCAAAAGTGCTTGTAAAAGGAGTACACATGACGTAGATATTATCATTCAAAGGATAAGCTTGGATACGTTCAGCTCGTAACATAGAAATAACGATTGATGCTAACGAAGGTTCCTTTTCCGTCAAGTCTTCTTGGTTATTGCTTCCATCCAGGACAGATGGAGCAGATGGAGGTGTTGTTATAGTGTTACGAGGTTGCATTTGAATAGAAAGCACTGTACCCATAGCATAAACAGTGAGTACTCCAGGTAGTTTGCTAAGATCTCTCACAGCATCTTCTGGGAAGGAAGGTTTCAAACGTCCTGTCTCACTATCGATACTATCACAATTTTCAAGTAAACGAATAGCTTCAAGAGCTGCACTACAAGCAATAGGATTAGCAGCATAAGCATGACCATGAATAATAGCCGTTGGATCACCCGCTTCAAGACTTTCTGATGAGATAGGAGAACCAGGATAAAAAGCTTTATAGACCTCTTCAGAGGTTATGGCAGTAGATAAAGAAAGATATCCACCAGATAATACTTTACCATAGCATGCAATATCAGGACTTTCATGAAAGATTTCTGTACTTGATAACACTCCCAAACGATAAAACCCTGTAGCAACTTCATCAAAGATAACTGGAATAGATCGCTTCTTAGCTTCTTCGACAGCAATTTTCTGGAAAAGTGGATCAACAAATCGTAACATAGAAGTACCTAACATTAATGGTTCCAATAGAAAGGCTCCAATTTCATGCTTTTGTAACAACTCATCAAAATACTTCTCAATATAGTTCCGATAGGCTAAAGCAAGACCAGTATGTAAACGAGTATTCAGATTGAGTAATGCACTTGTAGATGTGAAAGGAGGATCTTGTAGAAATGCTTCACGTACAGTATCATCCAACAGTGTCTTAGTATTAATAGATAACTTGCCATTGCGATAGTAGACAAAGGGTACATTCATTGGCTTGGTATGACAGTTATTCCAAGGATGTTGTGATAGAATACTATGTTGTTCAATATGTTGTGTATTGATTGCACCTAATGTGTGTCCATGATAAGCACCAGCTTGAGTGAGTACTGTATAACCTTCTTTACCACGACCTTCCGTCTTACCCTTTCGAACCTCATGGAGACGGAATGCCATCTTTAATGCAATATCAATCGATGATGCACCACTATCAGCATAAAAGACACGTTGCGCCCAACCTTTTCCAGGACCTCGTTCAACCATAAAACGGGAAAGTGCGACGACAGGAGGATGTAAAGTGAGTGGGAAGCAAAGATGACCATAACGACCAGATGCTTCTCCTATAGCCAATGCCATCGATCCATGACCATGACCAATACCTTGCGTCCACCATGATGCCGAAGCATCGAACATGGTAGTGAGTAATGGACGCAGTTTACCTGTGGGTTCAGTGAGTGGTTGGACTGCAGCATGCATAATCTCTCCTACACTCCCTCCACTACCTCCCGCTGAACCTTCCGCAGTGGGTCTCTCTGAACCATCATCTTCTCGCCTCATAGAAAAAGTACGAACTTGATCACCATGTGCAGACTCAAGGAACACAACATCACTCTCAGGTCGAATGATGGCATGATCAGTACTAGGCCACCAAACCTGCTGCAACCCTTTTTCACGCATAATATTATATGATCTCCATTCCAATGCAATGGACTGACGAGTATATGCAAAGAGTTGATTGAAAATAGGTTCATTGGATTTAAACCAAGCATGTAGCAAAGTTTTGCCATCTGTTGGGAGAGGTGAGAGATTGAAGACTTTAGGGACTGTGCCTAGTGCCCAAGCTTGTGAATGAGGCCCAGAGGTATTATCACCAGGAATACTCTCATAGATAGACTCTAAATGTTCCTCAATAAAGGACTTGCTACCTAATATCATGGATATCGTCAAAGTCTAGAAGTGAAGATTCATCCGTACAGTAGTACTACTTACCTGACTGAACAGTATCAGCTCGATCAATCATCACAATGGCATGAACTGTATAACCACGAACACGTAATGATTCATAAGCACAGAGAGTTGCTGAGATCCCACCCACTCTAATCATCATTACAATAGCAACGCGCTCATTATTGATGAACGTCATCAAGAGATCAAAGACACAAGTAGAAACTCACCTAGCATCTCCAACTAGTAGTACAGGAAGACGTAAAGAACGATAAAGATCAGCTTGTAATGTTTTGTTAGGACCAGGAGATAAAACACCACCAGCAGTCTCCACGATAGTGAAGAGTTTCTTTTTGATATCTTTCCCACTCTTTGCTTTGGTTGTAGTAGGTTCTGTACTCTTTGCACTATCAACAAAAGCTTTCATCTCACGTTGGAGATTAGTTAATAACTCTTGATCAGAGATTACAACCTATTTACAATCATCATCATCATCATCCGTTATATAGATTAAATACATTAATTTATAATATATGATAACATATAGTATTCACTTACATCATCTTCTTCTTCAATATGACCACCTTGGAATGGAAACATCTTTGAACTCCAATGTTGTAAAGTACGTACAAAAATATCGGAAATACCGCGTGGATTTGTATAAAGTTGAATGAAATATTCATCTAATTCACCTGTTTGAACAGGCTTAATATAACACACTTTACGCATATCTTGTAACGCAGCTAAGGATAATCCAGCAGAGATTATAGTCTTGCCAACTTCTGTACTTGATCCAAACACTTGCACAGTGAGTTCATCTGGATGAATTGGAGTTGCTGCATAATTTACAGCTGTATGAGATTGAGAATGAAGATATCGTAATCTACGATGAATAAAAGGGGATAATCTAATAGTTCTTGTCATAGGTCAACTGAGTTTCTTCTTCTTTCTTTCTTCTTACTCTTCCGATTGATCTGCAATGCAAAAGACGGAAGAACGAAGAGCAGCAGCCAAAGCAGAGAGCGGAGACAGCATTCCATACCAGCATTCCATGGAATGCTGCTGCGCAACAAAGCATGAAGGTAGCATTCGAAATCAATTTAATGAAGTTGAAAAGGTCTTAGTTGATAGAGAATATATTTGGAATGATAAATTGTATCCATCTTTATATTGGACTGTGTTGATCAGTTGATCACAACAGTGCTGGACTACACACTTGTAAAAATAACATCGAATTAAAAGTAATCCACGGTCTACAACGCTATTTATTCAGGCATCCATTTGCCATCTTCGTCAGTATGAGACACAATATCACACAAGACATCCGGTATCACAAAACACTACATTTGATTTTATGGGCCTTAGCGATCTCCTTGCTCCTTGCCTTTGCCATCCACTCCTTCTACAGCCACACTTAACACTCGAGCGCTTTCTTGACTTTCCTGATGCTCTGTTGGTTTCGGAGCAAACACCAACCATTCCACGCACCCACGAATCCATCCACCAAGTCGTGTCCAAAGCAAACAAAACGTAACACACAGCACCAAAAGCATCTGCCAAGTAAGATAGACAATATCATAGATCTTTTGAGCCAGAAGCAAGTGACTATCTTGCTTGTTCTCTTGCATCTCAGTCACCAGTCGACTAGCCGTGGCATTGATCAATTGTACTTGCTGTTCAAAGGCATGCCTTAATTGTTTTTCTTCCAGTAAAGCCTGACGCATTTTCTCGAGCTCCTGTTGCATCGCATGTTGAGCAGCAGTGATGGTTAACGTGCTCATAGGTGGATTACTTTCCAACCACTGTAGGATGGATAAGATACTCTCCTTGTTTCGTTGATGTTGCTTTAATAACACCTCTTCCGGTACTTCAAATCGACGCAGTTGCTCTGGATGACCATCAATCTGCCATGATGGTAATCGAGGAACTGACAAGTTCATTTGTAATGCTTGTATCATAGGAATGATCTGATTCTCCACAAAGTGTGCAGAGTCAGCATGAGATTTAAACCAAGATTTTGTGAAGACAATTCCTAACTGTGTGAGCATCTCTTCACCAAAGGAATCTAATAGTCTTTTCACTGAGTCTTGCATAGCTTTATCAAATCTTGGTGCTTGTTCATTAATAACTAAGAGAAAGCCATGATTGACTTGTTCTCGTTTAATATGATTAACAATAATATCAATATTACGATCATCTTGTTGATATCCACGTGTATCCACTAGTCCAGGAGTGTCTGTAATTCGAATATGTCCGATGGTCTTGGTGAGAGGTGTAGCCGTCTGAGAACCCGCATCTTCACTTTCAGGGAAAGGGCTATAGATGAGGGCAGGACTCTCTTCAGTGGTACTGCTGTCTCTGTGGGGATTGAGAGTGTGGGAAGAGTCTCTGTGGGGAGTGTTGGTAGTGAGAGAGACAACTGTGTGGTGGAAATGACGAAGAAAGAGATTGCAAAAAGTTGATTTGCCATCTCCTGTACGACCTACGACAGTCAGTCTCAAGAAGGATTCTTGCCCATTACCAAACTGAAATAAGATAAAGATAAAGACGATAAACAAAGTCATCTTCCTTCTCATATTTATTTTGGAGCTGCTTTGCGCTGGAATCGAAAAACACAAAGAAAAACAGTTTCTTTGTGCGGGAGATTAACTTAAGAAGACTTCACCACGCATCGTAGTAGTATATTGAGAGATAGGCACATCACTCATGGGGGAATCAGAACGAGAAGAAGGAAAAGCCATTCATGACTTCTTGAAGAGTTTCGAAAAGGATCAACAAATCCTAAATGAGCTACTTGTATGGAATGATCAGGGTGGCCAAGAAAGTGAAGATGAGGAAAGTGACAAGGAGGAATCTGTCTCACATCCTGCTGGATGGAACGTCATGATAGAGAAGTCATCTGATGACGAGGAAGAAGAAGACGAACAAGGTAGTCATAGCAATGAGAAATGCCAAGTTGTGTCGAGAGATGATGAGCACTTGGAGATCTCTGATGGACATGCTGTCTCTCTCTCCATCACAAAGGCCATGTTCCAGCAATGGGAAGCCTCGTTACAACCGCAACACCATGAGGCCAAGCCAGAGTCTGCTGATACTAGCCAAGAACCAACTTCCCTTATGTAGTACTGTACTGTAATTAGTCTCCCAAAACTCAACACATGTCACTTTTGAATGAGCTTAATTCGATTTAAATAATCAAAAAGGACCTTCATCCATGACCTATTCAAAAAGAGTAAGCTACTTGGAAGGAGGTGAAGGAAGCTGTTGACTTGCCAGTGCAACACGTCTTGCTCCATTGACAGTATTACGCAATAGCATAGCAATGGTCATAGGACCCACACCACCTGGCACAGGAGTAATCTTGGAGGCGATCTCCCGGCACTCAGCAAAGTCCACATCTCCTACCAGACGATAGCCTCGCTTATCACTGGGGTCATCAACAGAGTTGATACCTACATCAATAACGACTGCACCAGGCTTGATCCAAGAGCCTTTCACCATCTCTGCTCTGCCAACCGCAGCAATGACAATATCTGCACGACGCACTGTAGCTTCGATATTCTTTGTGCGGGAATGTGCGATAGTAACAGTCGCATTACGCTGCATTAGCAATAAAGCGACTGGAATACCAACAATATTGGAACGTCCAATGACGACAGCCTCCTTTCCTTCAATCGTCACACCCGAGCGATCCAGCAGTTCAATGCAACCTTGAGGAGTACAAGAAACATGGAAGTCAATGGCATCAAAGGACCAAGAAGTTCTTCCTGGTGCATGCGTCTTGGTATTGGCTAACTGAGCCACATTGAGAGGATGTAGACCATCAACATCCTTCTCTGGCTTAATCTTGAACAAGACTGTATTCTCATTGATATGAGGTGGAAGAGGTAATTGCACAAGAATACCATGGACTTTAGGGTCTATATGATCATAGTAGATCAACATGAGATACATGGTAAAGGTATTGAAAAACGCAGTCTAGTCGCTAACCTGCATTGAGCTCTTCAATCTTAGCGATCAATTCCTCTTGAGTGATACTAGCAGGAAAGTCAAAACCATAAGACTCCATACCAATTTCAGCACATGCCTTCTTCTTTGATCTGACATATGTAGCCGAGTCTCTACGTTCCCCCACAAGGATGACAGCGAGACCAGGAGTGACGGACAGGCTCTCTTTCAAGTCAGCCACAGCATCTTTTAATTCTAAACGAATTTGAGCAGCAATTGTATTTCCATTGATTAACTCTGCCATATTGTTGTTCTTCTTATTGTAAATATTTGAGGTCTGTTGTTGGTGTTGGTTGTTGTTGTTGATGATGTGAGATTGTGATAAAAATGTTCGGATCGTCTGGTGATGAAAACTTGAACGAAAAGAAAGACGAAAAGCTTGTAGGCACCAAGAAGATAAAGGAAGAATTAAAGGAATACCAACAAAAATAGAACACAATCGCTTGGTAGTGAGTAGTGTTATTTTGGTTGTTGGATTAAGAGGAAAAGGAGAAGTTGATGGCGTTGGGAATGCAATCGCAATGGTCAGTCTCAATGCAAAAATAAAGGTGGGAAACCAACCAGCGCCAACCCCTCGAAAAGCAATAAAATACGATAATAGAACTGATAAAATTAGATTTATAACTTTAAGTCAGAATTGAGCATTCATTCTAAAATCATTATTAATCTAAATGAAGTCGTAGCAAAGTTGGTTAAGGAATGAAGTAGTAGATATTCTAATAGCACTCTACTATGAAGCAAAGGTGAAAGCTTGATGATAATTCACACATGCCCGGATTCAAAGCTTTAATGAAATTACGCTAATACGGTTAAGGAATAACGTAAATGCCTTCTCTCTCTTCCTCCCCATTTGATTGAAGATGATCTCCGGATCTCTTCCCCCCGCTGTGTTTACGGTTTGAGGTTGTCGTTGCATGTTTCTGGTGGTTTTCCTTTTTGTGTTCCCCTTTCGTGTTTCCCTTTTGTGTTTCCCTTCCACATGTTTCTGCTTTCGTTTTTGGTTTTGTGCTGTTTCCCTTTCGTGTTTACTTTCCACATTGTCATCTTGAAATGACGAAAACCATTTTTTTGTTGACTCTGATAGTTACACTTTTTCTTCTTCTCTTCACTACCGCTCAAACACCACAGCCCAGTGGATTACCTTCCGGCAAGCCGTCAGGCCAGCCATCCGGATTTCCAAGTAGCCAACCTTCGGGCAAGCCGTCAGGCCGTCCAAGCGGTCAACCTTCTGGTGGGCCTTCAAGTCAGCCATCCGGCCGTCCTAGTGGACAGCCTTCTGGTAGACCTTCAAGTCAGCCGTCAGGACGTCCTAGCGGTCAACCTTCGGGTAGGCCATCCAGTCAGCCGTCAGGCCGTCCTAGCGGTCAACCTTCTGGTGGGCCATCAAGTCAGCCATCAGGCCGTCCTAGTGGACAACCTTCGGGCAGCCCTTCAAGTCAGCCGTCAGGACGTCCTAGCGGTCAACCTTCTGGTAGGCCATCAAGTCAGCCATCCGGCCGTCCTAGTGGACAACCTTCGGGCAGACCTTCATCACAGCCATCAGGCCGTCCTAGCGGTCAGCCGTCTTTAGCTCCAAGTGGGCAGCCTTCTGGTAAACCTTCAGGTCAGCCTTCGGGACGTCCTAGCGGTCAACCTACGGGAAGACCTTCAAGTCAGCCGTCTGGAGTTCCAAGTGGCCAGCCGTCAGGACATCCAAGTTGCCAACCTTCGGGTAGACCTTCAGGACAACCATCAGGCCGTCCTAGTGGCCAGCCTTCGGGTAGACCTTCAAGCCAGCCGTCAGGACATCCAAGTGGTCAACCTTCGGGTAGACCTTCAGGTCAACCATCAGGACGTCCTAGCGGTCAGCCTTCGGGCAGGCCCTCAGGTCAACCATCCAGAGTTCCCAGTGGACAGCCTTCTGGTAGACCTTCAAGTCAGCCATCAGGGCGTCCCAGTGGTCAACCATCAAGTAGACCTTCAGGTCAACCATCAAACCAGCCATCGGGAGTTCCAAGTGGTCAACCTTCCGGCAGGCCTTCAGGTCAGCCTTCAAGAGTTCCAAGTGGCCAACCTTCGGGTAGACCTTCAGGACAACCATCAGGCCGTCCTAGTGGCCAGCCTTCGGGTAGACCTTCAGGTCAACCATCAGGACGTCCAAGTAGTCAACCTTCGGGTAGACCTTCAGGACAACCATCAGGACGTCCTAGCGGTCAGCCTTCGGGCAGGCCCTCAGGTCAACCATCCAGAGTTCCCAGTGGACAGCCTTCTGGTAGACCTTCAAGTCAGCCATCAGGGCGTCCCAGTGGTCAACCATCAAGTAGACCTTCAGGTCAACCATCAAACCAGCCATCGGGAGTTCCAAGTGGTCAACCTTCCGGCAGGCCTTCAGGTCAGCCTTCAAGAGTTCCAAGTGGCCAACCTTCGGGTAGACCTTCAGGACAGCCATCAGGGCGTCCCAGCGGTCAGCCTTCGGGTAGGCCTTCTGGACAACCCTCTGGCCGTCCTAGTGGCCAACCTTCGGGTAGACCTTCTGGACAACCCTCTGGCCGTCCTAGTGGCCAACCTTCGGGTAGACCTTCAGGTCAGCCATCTGGTGTTCCAAGTGGCCAACCTTCAGGTAGACCTTCTGGTCAGCCATCAGGACGTCCCAGCAGTCAACCGTCGGGCAGACCTTCCGGACAGCCATCACGCCAGCCATCAGGACGTCCTAGTGGCCAACCTTCTAGCAGACCTTCAGGTCAGCCATCTGGCGCTCCAAGTGGCCAGCCTTCGGGCAGACCTTCAGGCCAACCTTCAGGGCGTCCCAGTGGTCAACCTTCGGGCAGACCTTCAGGCCAACCCTCTGGTCGTCCTAGTGGCCAACCTTCGGGCAGCCCTTCAGGCCAACCTTCAGGACGTCCTAGCGGTCAGCCTTCGGGTCGACCTTCAGGTCAACCATCGGGCCGTCCTAGCGGTCAACCTTCGGGCAGCCCTTCAGGTCAACCATCAGGGCGTCCCAGCGGTCAACCTTCGGGTAGACCTTCAGGCCAGCCTTCAGGACGTCCAAGCGGTCAACCTTCGGGTCGACCTTCAGGTCAGCCATCGGGCCGTCCTAGCGGTCAACCTTCTGGCAGACCTTCATCACAACCTTCAGGACGTCCTAGTGGTCAGCCTTCGGGTAGACCTTCAGGTCAGCCATCGGGCCGTCCTAGCGGTCAGCCTTCTGGCAGGCCATCTGGTCAGCCATCTTGCCAACCTTCTGGTAGACCATCTTCCCAGCCGTCATCTCAACCTTCTTCCAGACCCAGTGGCCAGCCTTCATCTAGTCCGTCAGGCCAGCCATCAACTCAACCTTCTT
Source organism: Ochromonas danica (assembly GCA_015146655.1). Classification (NCBI taxonomy): domain Eukaryota; class Chrysophyceae; order Chromulinales; family Chromulinaceae; genus Ochromonas; species Ochromonas danica. Next base: position 102,704 of record VKHL01000101.1, read on the forward strand.
CAGTTCCTTCAAGCCAACCCACTAGCAAACCGACTAGCAAAACTCCCACTACTCAGCCAACTTCCCAACCATCATCACAGCCGTCATCACAGCCCAGCACTCAGCCCAGTAGCCGTCCTAGCAGTCAACCAACAGCACAACCCTCTGCACAACCTTCCTCCCAGCCATCTTCATTGCCGTCTGGCCAACCATCCGGTCAACCCTCGAGTCAACCGTCTGGTCAGCCTTCAGGACGACCCTCGGGGCAACCTTCCGGCCAGCCATCTGGTCAACCATCGAACCAACCATCTGGCAGACCTTCTGGTCAGCCTAGTGGTCAGCCTAGTGGCCAGCCTTCTGGACGACCATCTGGCCAGCCTTCAGGACAGCCGACAGGTCAGCCTAGTGGCCAGCCCTCGGGTCAACCTTCTGGTCAGCCATCTGGCCAACCATCGAGTCAGCCATCCGGTCGACCTTCAGGTCAGCCTTCGATGCAGCCAAGTGGACAGCCTTCTGGACGACCATCCGGTCAACCCTCGAGTCAACCGTCCAGTCAGCCTTCAGGACGACCCTCGGGGCAACCTTCCGGCCAGCCATCTGGTCAGCCATCGAACCAACCATCTGGCAGACCTTCGAGTCAGCCTAGTGGTCAGCCTAGTGGCCAGCCTTCTGGACGACCATCTGGCCAGCCTTCAGGACAGCCTTCAGGTCAGCCTAGTGGCCAGCCCTCGGGTCAACCTTCTGGTCAGCCATCTGGCCAACCATCGAGTCAGCCATCCGGACGACCATCTGGTCAGCCTTCGATGCAGCCAAGTGGACAGCCTTCTGGACGACCATCCGGTCAACCCTCGAGTCAACCGTCCAGTCAGCCTTCAGGACGACCCTCGGGGCAACCTTCCGGCCAGCCATCTGGTCAGCCATCGAACCAACCATCTGGCAGACCTTCGAGTCAGCCTAGTGGTCAGCCTAGTGGCCAGCCTTCTGGACGACCATCTGGCCAGCCTTCAGGACAGCCTTCAGGTCAGCCTAGTGGCCAGCC